>JAFIRS010003747.1:0-116351 GCA_018342105.1 Gonioctena quinquepunctata | reverse complement strand
ATTTCGTGCACATCAACAGGTCACCAACAAATGTCAGCATAGGCCAACCCACGACACCAATAGTCGTACTCCTAAAGCGTTCAGAGTAACGCAAAACAAATAACGAGATAAAGAGAAATTTTTTACGAATCCAAGAGAGCCCACCATCCGCCAGCAGCTGTTTCATGGTTTCCCAATCATCAGGACGGCTTGTGGTCTCTTTCAAATTCATATCAAACATCTTATAGTGTTAATACCTACCGGCAGGTACGAAAATGTGAAAAGCATCAAATTATAGGTAGTGACACCTATTATCTGTGCGGCGAACCTTAGACCTAATGTCGTGGAATTTTAATGGCACGAAATTTCGTGCACATTAACTATTGGTGTCGTGGGTTGGCCTATGCTGTTGCTATGCTGTTATGTATATCTGTTGCTGACCTGTTAATGAGATATGAGATATCTTATACGAATTTGAAAGAGACCACAAGCCGTCCTGATGATTGGGAAACCATGAAACAGCTGTTGGCGGATGGTGGGCTCTCTCGGATTCGTAACAAATTTCTCCTTATCTCGTTATTTGTTTTGCAATACTCTGAACGCACTAGGAGTCGTGGGTTGGCCTATGCTGACATCTGTTGGGACCTGTTAATGTGCACGAAATTTCTGCCATTAAAATTACACGACATTAGGTCTAAGCTTCGCCGCACAGATTATAGGTGTCACTATCTATAATTTGATGCTTTTCACATGTTCGTACTTGCCGGTAGGTATCAACACTATGAGATATTTGATACGAATTTGAAAGAGACCACAAGCCGTCCTGATGATTGGAAAACCATGAAACAGCTGTTGGCGGATGGTGGACTCTCTTGAATTTGTAACAAATTTCTCTTTATCTCGTTATTTGTTTTGCATTACTCTGAATGCACTAGGAGTACGACTATTGGTGTCGTGGGTTGGCCTATGCTGACAGCTGTTGGTAACCTGTTAATGTGCACGAAATTTCGTGCCATTAAAATTCCACATTATAGGTGTCACTACCTATAATTTGATGCTTTCCATATATATATATATATATATATATATATATATATATAGATTATATAGATATATAGATTACAGTGTGACCGGAGCACCCTTATAAAATGTACATTTCACGACCGATTGAATTTTTTTTTTTTTGGCAGGAAGAGTATTAAAAAGTCCTCGTTTGCACCAAATTTGCAGAATATAATTCCAAATTTCACGGCATACTATGATTTTTTTATGTTCTAAATTGCTAAATTTCATTAGCGATTTTTTCGTGAAATTTCGACTTCACCCTGGATTCAGCATCCTTCATTTAGGAAATCCCCAAATTTCAATTGAAAATATTCATTGGCAACAAAGTTATAACAATATTAATTTTGATAACATACCATTATTTATGAATATTTCAGACAAATTGTGAGAATCGGCAACACTGTCAACACAAACGTAGGAGATCTTTGAGGTTTCTGGTAGAAATTCATAACACAAATTTTCCCCTATAACATCTAGAAAGGAGTACACATTTGGAATAAAGTAATGAAGTCGAAAATTATCATAATCAATTAATTAAAACAATTTTTAAAGATACTGTCAGAGTTTTTGGGTTCTGGTATTATTTCCTTATACAGGCTATCCGACTTCTTCCGCAAATCCATTTCGTTTCCTTCTCCGTTCGCTAGTGTCAAAATATTATTATTGAATTGAAAATTTGAAAATATATCTAACTCGAGAAAGGTAGGCTGTGATGACGTTATTATTTTTAATAGTTATTAGAGTAAAACAAAAGTAGCCCTGACAATGACAGATTGAGTCTCATAATTCGAAGGTGAGAAAGTATGGATTAATATTAATTACAATAGACGATATTACGTTATGCTTTTACAATTGTCTTTGCAAGAAAAAAATTAAATTGTGCGTCTTTCTGGATACAATGATAGAAGTGAAAATATTAAATGATCGACATCCATATCGCCTTCTATCAGTAATAGTACAGTGCACAGAATAAATAAAAGTTTCAATGAAACAGGAGCTGTATCGAAGAATATTTTGAGGAATAATGTGAGAAGAAGGATTGGACACGAACAGGTTATATTGAATTACTTTAGGAATAATCCCAATGCCAGTTTGAGAGTGGCAACCTAGATTTGATTTCACCAAGGGAAAATACACGGAGATGCCTGAGAAAATATAAAATGAAACCATTCAAACCCAAGTTTTTGCATACCCTGGAAGACAGTGATCAAGAAAAAGACTAGAATTTTGTTTGTGGGCACAAGGAGAATACCTGAGAAACAGACGTTTTTTAGAGTGTATTTTATGCAGCGATGAAGCCACTTTCACGACCAACGGTGTTGTTTCATCTCAAAACACTAGATTTTGGGCAACCAAAAACCCTAATTGGGTTATAAACTGCAAAAGAAAATATTTGGAAAAAGTTAATGTATGGTGCGGAAAATTGAATGAACGAATCATAGGCCCATTTTTTTTCGAAAGAAATATAAATTCCATGAAGTTACTAGAATTTTTCAGAACTGAACTATGGAATGCTATTCATGATCTTTCATTGTTGAGCAAATAAACTTACATTTTCAATTAGATGGATGCTCTGTGCATAATGCTGGAATTATTAAACAATGGCTGAATGAACAGTTTCCTCATCACTGGATTGGTCGAGGAAGTGAATTGATTGGATGGCCACCCAGGTCCCCCCGATTTGACCCCACTTGACTTCTTCTTGTGGGGTCTGCTTGTACAAAAAGTTTACAAATCCCGCCCAAGAACTAGACTGAGTTGTGTGAGAGAATACGTCAAGCTTGTAGAGAAATAACACCCAAGGACTCAAAAATACTGTAAAAAATATTCGAAAGAGATATGAAAAATGTATAGAATTGAATGGTGGTTTGGTGGAAGTGGTGGAAGCAACGAAATTTTTAAATATATCGATTAGGGCTAGATAATTATGGACCAAGATTACTCAATGTTGTATTATCGAAGTCATTCGTTACCCATCGTAAAATTTGGAATTGAAAATCAAAATAAAGTTTTCATTTCATTCGGAAATTCTTGGTTGATTCAATAATGGATATCATGATGAGCCAGTTTCTCGACGTTATGGATATTAATTTTTTCCGAAAATACTATTCTACAATATGTTATAACTCGAGAACAATTTGTGTTATGAATTCGAAAACCCCAACGATCTTCTACGTTTGTGTTGACATTGTTGCCATTCTCAGAATTTGTCTGAAATATTCATAAATAATGGTATGTTATCAAAATTAATATTGTTATAACTTTGTTGCCAATGAATATTTTTTTCAAATGAATGAATTAGGATTCACCTAAATAAAAGATGCTGAATCCAGTGGTCGAGTCGAAATTTCACGAAAAAAATCGCTAATGAAATTTAGCAATTTAGAACATAAAAAAATAATGGTATCCCCTGAAATTTGGAATTATATTTTGCAAATTTGGTGCAAATGTCGACTTTTTGATACTCTTCCTACTGAAAAATGAAAAAATTCAATCGGTCGGAAAATGTAGATTTTATAAGGGTGCTTCGGTCTTTTATATATATATATATATATATATATATATATATATATATATATATATATATATATATATATATATATTCAAATGAAATTAAGAGTACCAAAAATCTCAGATCCTGAATTCCATAAACAGAATTTGAACATTCTCTTTAACCTTTTCTTAGAAAATGCATATCCAATAACTTTACCTAATAACATTCTATATAATACTTCGTCTCACTTAGAAGTACTAGCCTTAAACAGTATTATCTCGAACATTGTCTCAAACAACAAGCCTATGCAACCTTTTTTCACTTCATTACCATATATAGGAGAGATCACTCCTAAACTCTCCAGATTATTTCACAATTTTGAAAAATTTGAAATGTTATATTAAACAGATCTAACAATCAGATCAAATCAATCTTGAGTTGAATATAAAACTCCATTACTTTCAATGTCAAATGTAATTCATAGTATTCCTTGTCATGGTTGTAATAAACAATATATTGGTCAAACGCAAAGATCATTATCGAACAGAATATTTTCTCATAAAAGTGACTGCCAGTTGCATCCTGAAAGATGTGCTTCGGCAGAACATGTGAATAAATTCGACCACCAGATGAATTACGATTCAGTGATAGTGTTAGCGACAGAGTCACATACATCTAAGAGAACATTCTTAGAAATGGCTTTTATTTCTCAAGAAAACAATTGTTAAATAAAAAAACAAATATTACATTTGAGTGAGACCTACTCTTATTTATTGTCTTTAGATATCAATCAGAATTGACAACATTGTAATATAAAAAAATATGGAAAACATAAAAAATATATTAACCATTTGAGCGAGATCTCTCATTTATTGTCTTTAGATATCAATCAAAATTGACAACAATGTAATATAAAATAATATACCTTTTTAACATTACCGCCACCTGGTAACATCAGTTGGTACTTAGCTAACAGTTGGCACCACTGTAACTGATTCCAAGTGACACCCGTCCGGTGTCGTTGGCTCAAATATAATTGCGAGATTCATTCCTAACCTGTCAGTTTCACTTGTCACACCACATAGAGTTCACATTTATATTTATATAATTTTAACAATGCTAATGTGGTTGTAGTAACTTTGAACTTCGTTTTATTCCTTGATCTACGTTTTTTTTCTTTTGTATGTTAGATGAATTCGTTTAACATCATTGAAACCATCCTCAACAAAGTTGTAAGTAGCATATTGTTTCGCACTTGAATATGTATCACTATTGGTTCTTTTCATCTATTATAGTCTCCCATATTACCTACAAAATGGGAAATATCAGACTGTCATACTGGCACCATTTGCACAAACGATAACCATCGATTGGACGGCACTGGATCTATTGCAAAAACTTTGGATCACCTGGAATTGATCAAGTTGGTGGACGGTTATACCCATACACCATCTGGCTCATCAGCCTTCCTAGGAGCAGATAAAACGCGAGGTTATGGAACGGATGTTGCGGCTGGGTGCTGAATATAACATTTACCAAAACAAAAACTTTGGAGCAGACCTAACGGGGCATCATGGCAGACATTTTGGTGGTCCTGGGGGAACTGGTCGTCCAAGTAGTGAAGTGGTCTTGAATGCTCATGAAATGTTTTGGGCTGAACTCGATTTTGGAAGTTTTTAGGGCAGTGTCCGATACAAAATAGGGGAAATTAAAACAAAAAGGAAGTGAAATAAGTTTGGTTACACTCCAACTCCGTGATTATACAATACAACTATTTTACTATCTTACTCGGATAAATCGTTTTCTGGTATATTTGTCAATACGAATTACCTACATTGCGAATAGATTACAAATATGAGAATTGAAGGATTATTTCTTAGGATGAGAAAATATTCGAGAAAGTTCTAACTATCAGCAACGGAATCAAAATGGGAATAAAAAAAACTTCCTGAAAAAGCTTCCATTCAAATGTACTAGAAAAATAACTTCTTAGATGAATAATATGAGAGCCTATTTTCGTTTGATTTGCACATACTATCTGAAAACAACGCGTGAAACTTTTGAATTTGCTATTTACACAACCGATGCAAATAAATCAATACGATTGGTCCTCAATTCTGATAGAAACTCCCAAATACTGTCTCTAAGATGAAAAGTCCCGTCAGTGTTGAAATTTTATGTTCGAAAAATAGTGGTCGGCATGAATCAGGTATTTGGCTTTGCATAAACATCTAATGGCCTTTTTTTGTAGGGTGAATTCCACCTCAAAGGTTGAACACACCCCAGAAGCAAATGACATATCGTAGGTGTGACTCCACTAATAGAAAAGTAAACTTTTCTATCATTACTAAAATCTAAATCATTGGCAATGTTACGTACAGCGTAGCAATCTGATGCTAACTGTTTGCACAAGTTATTGATATGGCTTTCGAATCTTAATTTTTCATCTATATATAGCCCAAGAACTCATTTTCCACAGTACTTGTATTTTTTCATTACCATTGGAACTTCCTTGATGCACACTTGAATGAGACAATGTTTCTTATGTTAAAATTGAATGATAGAAGATTGCCATCACACCATTCTCTCAACCTTTTTACATCCACACTAATATGACCTTATAGATCACTGGTTGATCTGTCATGCCAGAGGATTGTGGTGTCATCCGCGAAATGAGTCAAGTCATTGACATACAGCAAAAATAAAATAGGTCCGAGAACTGAGCCTTGGGGGACACCAGGGTTAACAACGCATTCTTTGGATTCAATCTCATTGAGTAACACAATTTGGCAACTTTCAGAAAGATGAGATGTAAACCAAGACAATGTATATTGTACAACCAGTCAATAGACCATTGTTTTTATTTTTCAATAATAATGAATAATAATGAACTTCAAAAAATATATCCCGCCAAACTGTCACCAAATGTAATGAGTAACAGTCCACATGATGTATGAGGACTGTTTTTATAATTCAACCCTTTCGGGAAGCGAATAAAGTTGAAAATTAAAATGGTGTCCACAGTTTGGGAGTCAACTATTTGTAAATGCATTGTTTGAGGGTTTACTGCGGAAATCGATTATATTGAACTTCTAATATGGATTTATATACAAAGTGGTGTTTGGTAGGTTACAGAAACCGAATGAAATACATGAACTAAAAGGGTTTCTACACTGCGGGAATCAACAATATTTATGCGGTGTTGGCGGCGCTCTCCATTTTAGTTTCAGTTTACGTTTTGTGATTGTGGTTGACAACTCTGCTCTGTGGTTTTTTCCTGAAAAATCGTATTTTTTCGGAGATACGAATCACACACTTATTACATACAATTGCATTGCATTCTTACCTAGTGCACAGGTTGGCTACAAATACACATTTTAAATAAACCGTATGAGTTTCTTGGACTGACCAATGAAAAACATATCTAACATTGAATTCGGATAATGTTATATAGCGCCATCTCACAAAGTTGAAAGGTAGCAGTAGGCCAACATCCAATAGAAACAATGCAAGTACCACAAAAGTTTACGAGATGGCGCTAGACATATCGATTCGTAATAAAAATCATGTTTTTGTGTAAAATCGCGTTTTTCAGGACGGACGCCTATGAAGATTAACTTAAAAAGCAAAACCCTATCTAAATAAAAAATTTCATCCGAATCATAAGAGCCGTTTCCGAGATAGCCGAAATATATATATATATATATATATATATATATATATATATATATATATATATATATATTTTGTTATGTATTGATGATATAATAAATTATTTTGTTATTATTTCGCCCCACACTTTGGGTACCAATTTGTATGTATTGATAATTTGAATAATGATAGTTGTTGTTTTATAATGAAAATTTCTTATAATTTTCGCTATTCTTTGTGAGCCAAATTGATATTATATAGATAGATATTTTCGCCCTGTATATGTATTGTATGCTGTAATAATAATTTCTAGCGAACGTCACTGTTCTCTCGTCACGCTGCTGCCAATTGTTATCACTTGTCTCACCACGGCTAAGCAACAGTTGGTACGCCTCTTACCTCAGATAGCCGGTTCAGGCAATAGAGCCACTAGCCACTGCTGTCTTATTTCAGTTTATTCAATGGTTATTGTTATGATTGTTGATCATTGTAAGAAAACAAACAACAAAGTATCAAAAAGCAATTATTTCCTTTATTCAGGAAGACTTAATTTTACCTGGCCTACGAGAAATAACTTATACTAATGTGAATCTACAAATATTCACGGATAATCATTAAAATCAAATCATGGATAGATAAACACAACCTCACTTTTTCCTTGAGAGTGAAGTTTTCTGTTATAGTTCAAAATAAAGTGGAATAAAGTTCTTCAGATGTGAGATACGTTATTTGTGAAATTGTTCAGGACCGGATGTGCACTATTAAAGTTTTTATACCTGGCTGGAAATGTCGGTGTTCAAGATATGCCCTGAAACTGGATCCCTTCTCACTCCAAGCGCTATCAGGAACTCCATTACCATAAATCAGGAACCAAACAAATGCAGAAATCAGCTTTGGACACTTGGATATGTTGTATAATTGAGGTAATATTGGTTTTTCTCTTCTAATGTTGGAATTATTTCATTTTTCTTTCTCCCAAAATGTTGCGTCGCATTCCCTTGTAAATCTATTTTCGATCTCCTCTCTGGCTTTGTTTGTTGTCACCTGGATACCATTTTTGTTCCTTACCTCTGATTCGAATTTTTGAATTCGCGCACTAAATTGTCACATGTTCACTGTTTATGGTTATTTGTCATAACTAATACATAAAACAATTTTTCCATTCTTATTAACTATGTACAAATTTCAATAATAATTCCCTGACATTTCCCGCTATTATTCTCTTACACCTGTTCCCTGATTGGCTATTGTCATCAAGAAGTTTGCTGTTCTACCATTGGTTACTTTTAGTTATCTACAATTTCATATTCTGTATGTTTCAAATTTATAAATGTGTTGATCACTTTTTATTCATGAAAATTTTGTAAATGTAGACTTTTTGTTGTCTTTTGAAGAATTATGTGTTGTAATCATTCTGACAGGGTATGAAATTGATTGTGTTATATTATTTGGACATTTTTATCTATTCATATCATACATAGGCTTATAAAAAAAATTCCAAAAAAAAATTAAACTAAAACTATTTAGTAATTATTCTTTTTGTGGGTTTTTTCCTTTTAAAACTTATAACTGGCATAACATAACATAACAACATTCCTAAATTTATATTCAATAATTTTCTACTAGTTAGAAAATTTTGAATATCAATTTCTTTATTTATATTCATTAACTTCACTTTGACTAATACTATTTTTCTACTTTCAGAAAACTACTTGCTGGATTTCCCGAAAAACAAGTTCTACAACGACAACGATTATTTACAACTACTAATATTGAGTTTTATATTTGTAAACATTTTCAATATTAAAAATTCCTCTCAGTTGCCTTGTCTGAGGATGTATTAACCTATAGCTATTTTTAGCATTCTCAGTATCAACCTCATAGGGTCCTTCAAATGGCATTAAAAGTTTTGCACAAATACCTAGTCTTTTATTTGGTATTCTTAATGCTTTTATAATGACTAATTCTCCCTTCTCAAACTTTGTCTTTTTAGTTCCTCTTTTATTTTCGCTTTTTATATATTTATCTGCATTCCTTTTAATTCTTATATTTATTTTATATATTCTTTCTTGCATATCTCTTTCATTCATAATCCATTCTCTTTCAAGCATTCTTCCTGTCATAATGTATATAGGACATGCTTTCGTAATAGTACTAGGTACTTCATTGAAATATTTTTCTATCATCCCTATGTTTTCATCCCATGTTTTATGATTTTGCTGCGATGTCAATCTCAAATATTTTATTACCTCCTGTATATATCTTTCTGTTGGGTTTGATGCTGGATGTCTAATGCTAGTAAAATTTAATTGTATTTCCACACTCTGTGAAAAATTCTTCATTTGCTCATTAGTAAAATAGGTGGCATTGTCTAAAATAATTTTTTCTGGTTTACCTACTTCTACTATGAATTTTGTTAAAAGATTTTCAACAGTTTTAAAATTAGTCCTTTTTGTAGAGTATATTTTAATAAATTTTGAAAAATGATCCATTATTACAAATATATGTTTATTATTATTGTAAGTTGGTATCAAATTACTAACAAAATCTATTGATATTATTTGTAAAGGTTTTGTTGTAATAATACTTTTTGTTTCATTTTTATTAATTATATTCTTATGTTTACTTAATTGACAAACTTGACATATGGCTACAATTTTTTTAGTTAATTCCAAATCTTGTGAACTTATATAGTTTTCTCTAAATATTAACCAAACTTTTCTAATCCCTATATGTATGTATTTCTGATGTATATATGTAATCACCTGTTCTGCCAATTCCTTTGTGATAACGTATAGTTCTTCACCATTTACTATTTTTATTATAATACCATTTTTGTTTATTGTTCCTCTTTTTTCTTTATTTGTTAATTTGCACTGATCTTGCCTGATTTGATTGTCAGAAAACAAACCTATATTATTTTTAAAAACATTTATCCCTATTTTTACCTGTCTAGGAGTATGTGTTTTTCCCATCTCCATTCTCGTTAAAGTGTCTGTGATGAAATTTTGTTTTCCTGGTATATGCCTAATTTCAAATTTATATTCTTGCAATAATAATGCCCATCTATGTACCCTATTACTTGCGTATTTGCAATTTACAATTGACATAAGTGCTTCATGATCAGTTTCAATATAAAATTTTGCCCCTAGTAAATAAAATCTTAATTTAGTAATACAAAATATAACACTTGCCAGTTCTAATTCTGTAACAGTGTAATTTCTTTCATGTTTTTTCGTGGTTCTGGAAACAAATGATATTGGAACTTCTTTTCCATTTTGTACTTGTATCAAAACTCCTGCAAATCTTGACATAGATGCATCAGTTCTCAATACAAAAGGTTCATCATAGTTTGGAAGAAATATTTTTAATTTTTGAATAAATATGTCCTTTAATTCGGAAAATGCTTTTTCCTGTTCGTCTCCCCATTTCCACTTAACATTCTTCTTTAAAAGTAATATCAATGGTAATTCTTTATTGCTCAAATCTGGAATTAATTTTTTAAAATAATTCAATATCCCTAAAAATCCTCTAAGAGTTCTTAAATTGTATGGCCTGACATACTCTCTTATGGTTTTAATTCTGTCAGGATCCATTTCTACACCTTTTTCATTTATTTTGTAACCTAGATAACTAATTTCCTGTTGAAAAAATTCACATTTATCTATATTTATTTTAAGCCCTGCTTCATCTAATATTTGAAATACTTTTTCCAAATGTTCTTTATGCATTGTTTCATTTTCAGAATATATTGATATGTCATCAATGTAATGCGAAGCAAAATTTTCATACCTGTCAAGTATTTTATGTAATACTCGTTCTAAAGCTGGACAAGCCGATTGTAAACCATGTGGAATAACACAAAATCTATATACAACACCTTCTAAGAAAAACCCGTATAATTTCTAGAATTTTCATGTAGTGGTATTAACCAAAAACTGTGTTTCAAATCTATTTTAGAAAATATTTTTGCATTTGTGATTTTACCAAAAATAGTTTCTATATTTAAAGGAGATTCATATTGTGGAATTGTTATTTTATTTAGTTCTCTAGCATCTAAGCATAATCTAAGCTCACTATTCTTTTTTACAACTACTACGATAGGGTTACTTCTTTCTATTATACCTTGTTTTACCATTTTCTCTAATTCATCTTTAACTTGTTCTCGGTACTTATAAGGAATTGGATAGTTTTTTTATTTGAATTTTTCTGTTTCTCTTACTTCTATATTGTGTACATACTCTTTTGCAACTCTTGATTCATACTTAATCAACTTATTATATTTATTTAATAATTCATCAATATACCTTTTATATTTATCATTACATTTATATTTCATTTCTTATTTCATCTTTATCTTCATCATAATTATTTTCATAACTCTTATTCATACCCTTTGTACACAACATTTTTTTATTTTCACTTATTTCAGTTTTTTCTTCATAAAATTCAAAACATTTTCCATCCATTTCCAAATTTTGTTTATAATTGTCAATTTGTTATTTCAACATTCTCCATTTAATTTATTATTTGTTTAACTTGTTTTTATTCAATACCAAATTATTTTTGGCATCTTTACTAGAATATTTTTAACTTTCATGAAATCTTCTAAACAATTTTCTTTAATTAAAGATGCTTCAGACCCTGTATCAATTAATATTTTTATTATTTTATTTCCTATTTTTCCTTTCAACATTATTAATCCTATATTTTGTTCATTTTCCATATTTTCATCTTTCATTATAAATTCTATCGGGTGTTGGTAATTTGTGTTTTCCAGCCTAACATATGGTTTTCCTAGCAAAAATTTTGTTCTGCCTGACTAGTTGTGGGAACATTTATTTGATTGATTTCCCCACTTGACAATACTTGTCCCTCTCTTTCGTGCTAATTTTCCGCACTTTTTTTTTTTTTTATTTCTTTCAGATTATTTTGTGGTTGTCTGTTGTAATATGTCCTTTGTCCTTGAAATTGTTGAGGGTAATTCTGATTGTTATTATTGTAATTATTCCTATTATGGCTATAATTGTTATTAAAATTTTGATTTCTTTGATAACCTTGATTTTGGTTATTTTGCCTATCATTATTTCTATTTCTATCACAGTTATTATTATTAAACTGTCTATTATTTCTATTATTATATTGGTTCATAAACCTATTATTCTGATTGTTATTATTGTAAGTATTCCTATTGTTGTTTTGATTACTTTTTTGATAATCATTGCTGTTGTATTGTGAATTCCTTTGTTGGTTATTGTTATCCCAACTTCTATACGATAATGTCCTCTCCAACCTCAATAAATATTGACTAAGTCTCTCCATACTTTTGATCTCATGCATGTTCATGACTTCAAAGATTGCTTGTTTGAAATGCCTACTGATATTCCCTACTATTTCTTCTTCTCTCATAACCGGATCTAAATACTGTGCCATTGCAAACATTTGGATTGCATAATTGTTGTAGTTCATACTCCTCTTTTCATCAAATTTTCCAAATTGTAATTTGTCTCTAATGCTTAATTGTGCATTTTCTCCCCAATATTGTTTCAAAAATAAATTTTCAAAATCTTGAAAAGAATTGATATTCTTTTCCTGGCTATTAAACCATATACAAGGTTGATTAAACAAATACTGTCTAATAATCTCTTTCAATTCCTCTATATCATTAATATGTCTAGTTTTGTTTTGTATTATTTTATTAAAAGTGATGGGATATAATTTTTTTATGTTGCCCTCAAATTTATTATTTATTTGTATTCCATAACAATTATTAATGATTCTACTCTCTAAATTATTGTCTGTTCTTCTCAATTCTAATAATTTTATTTTTTTGTATTTTATTTTCCATCCTTTCCATATTTTCTTTTATATCTCTTATATTTTCTTTCACATTTTCTCTTAATCTTTCTTCCATACTCGCTGTGTTTTCTTTCAACTCTTTTATTTCATTTTTCAAACTTTCTTTCATTTCATTCTTCATATATCCCATTTTTTCTTCCATTCTTTCCTCCATTCTTCCCATACTTTCTCTCATTCCATCATTCATTCTTTCTATTTGCTCTTTCATTTCATTTTTTATACTTCCCATATTTTCATTCATTTTTTCTGACTTTTCATTCATTTTTTCTATTTGCTCTTTCAATTCATTTTTCAATCTACTTTCCATACCTGCCATATTTTCATTCATATCATTTTTCAAATCATTTCTCATACTTGCTGAATTTTCATTCATTTTTTCTAAAAAATTTTCTAACATTTTATTACTTTCCATTCCTGTACTCTCACTTTTTATTTCTATCTCTCTCACTTTACTACTCTCTCCTTGTTCCTGATCGCCTCTCTCTCTACCTTCTGCACCTTCTTCCAAACCAACTTTCTTACCATCTCTTAAATCCATTTTTATTCCCCAATATCTAGCCTTACTCGTTGAAATGCCAATTGCTACGATAAATATTAAGAAATAATATTTTGCCTTGAAATGATATATTGCCCTTACTTTGCCACTACGTTGCGATAAATATTAAGAAATAATATATTTCCCTTACTTGCCCTTACGTTGCGGCGCCATGTGTTATGTATTGATGATATAATAAATTATTTCGTTATTATTTCGCCCCACACTTTGGGTGCCAATTTGTATGTATTGATAATTTGGATAATAATAGTTGTTGTAATATAATGAAGATTGCTTATAATTTTCGCTATTCTTTGTGAGCCAAATTGATATTATATAGATAGATATTTTTGCCCTGTTTATGTATTGTATTCTGTAATAATAATTGCTAGCGAACGTCACTGTTCTAATAACTATTCAGTAATTATTCTTTTTGTGGGTTTTTTCCTTTTAAAACTTATAACTGGCATAACATAACATAACAACATATATATATATATATATATATATATTTATATATATATATATATATATATATATATATATATATATATTTATATATATATATATATATACAGTGACCGCAAAAATACGACATATGGGAATTTTTTTTAATATAATATTTTGACATATGTTGATACATGCAATCGCTTCTGCATCAAAAGAAACCCCAAAAGATGTTGTACAGTGCCGTTCGTCTTTTCTTGTTTGGCGGGAAATTTAAAAAAAATAAAAATTATGTCCCAAAACACACTTATTTGGGAAAATATTGAAAAATGTTATTTGAAAAAGTTGTTAAGAATGACATTTTATAGCTATGTACATGTTTGGAGAAAAATCTGAGATGAAAAAGTAAAAATCAATTTTTGCCATAAAAAAAATTCAATTTGGAAAAATACATTTCTGGCAAAGAAACTCATTAGTAAAGCCCAAGAGTAATATTTTGAATCATATTTTGTGAAGATTCACCAGCTACTTCTATTTTATTTGAAGAAAATTTTAAATCTGTGGATTTGCCATGTGTTCAGCTGCTTCATAAGAGGTCACAGAAATATCTTCAGGACATTATAATCCCGATACTGTTCATTATTGACGAGAACCATCTTTATTGATAATGAACAGTATTGTTCAGCTGCTTCATAGTATCGGGATTATATATTCTGGAGAATTTCAGTGACCTCTTATAACACTGAATACACAAATCCATAATTCAATTTTTTCGAATAAAATAAGTACTACGAATATTACAAAATATCATTCAAAATATTACTTTATTGCTACTAATGAGTTTCTTTGTCTAAAATATATTTTCCAAATTAATTATTATGGCAAAATTGATTTTTATTTTTATCTCAGATTTTCAAAACGTGCATAGCTATGAAATAACGTTCGAACAACTTTTTCGAATGCATTTTCGATATTTTCCCAACTATGTTTTGAAACATAATTTTAATTTTTAAATTTCCTCAAACACAACGAACGGCACTGTCAACATCTTTGAGTTGCTGATGCGAAGCTGATACATATCGATATTCGACAAAGATTTATCAATAAGAATTTCTCATATGATGCGTACTCTGCCGTCATGTTATATATATATATATATATATATATATATATATATATATATATATATATATATATATATATATATATATATATTCAACAATTGCTCGTTTGAAGATATAATACATTGAAGGCGAACATTCTTGTAGTGAGGAGGGGGACGAAAATATCGCTTCTAAAATCAACAGCCATGGTAATTCAGATATTCCAGGATCTGAGGCTGTTGAGAATCTCCATAATCTCCAGATATAATAGAATGTGATGATTTTGTCAATGTGGCTAATGAAGAAGCACCAAAGAAAAAATCAAAGAAATTAGGGAGCCAAAAATCAATTGGCGAAAAAAAGATTTGAAACCCACCTTAACCCAAATATGCCTACTGTCCTTCTATAAGGACATGCACAAGCAAGAGTTCTGTAATGTATTTTGCTTGAGTTCGGATGAGTTTTCATAGATGGCGCCAATCGCATTCAATATTCTAATGTATTATTTGGAATATTACTCGCGCAGTTGTCAGTTAACATGTTACTTCGAGTTTGAACGGGTCATATAATTTATGATGGACACACCACTCGACTTGCAGTTGGTTGGGTGAGTATTTTGATTTACTTCATTCATAGAAACAAGCTCATTTTGTTATGTTTTGTTAAAATAACTCATCATTCATCGAATAATGATATAAAATATTGGGATATTCGTATTTTGAGTTCATAAAGGCAATATATGTCAGTGTTCTTTTAAAAGGACAGCAGGCAAATGTTTTTTTTTTATAGAGGCCTCACTCTGCACGAACTGTTGCAATCTTTCGAAGACAGTGATGACGATGGCCACAATGGACTAGCACTAACAATGCTTCCTCCAACGAATGCTTGCGAGCCTGTTACGGATGAAGACTCAGGCGATGAAGATTATGTAAATATAAATAATCTTCCAGGATCACAGCTCCGAGCAGAAGCTGAAATTTTTTATGGCGATTCAAAAGTTACAAATCGAACTGATATTCCCAAGAGAATTTCGGTGACCGACAATAATCTTGATGGCACAGATAGCGAAGATAACATTCCACTGATGGAGTTGAGAGGTCGAATAAAGAAAAGGAAGATTGAAGTGAAAAAGAAATCTTACTAGTGGGTTGCTAAAGATTTGATTCCAGAAGAAGTTCAGTTTCCATGCCAACAAAATGTTCTGAATAACAATTCACCTAGTGAATTATTTTCATTTTTTTGAAGTGACGACGTAATTGAAATGTTCGTGACATATTCAAATCTGTATGCTACTAGCAAAAACAAAGTTGGTAACATAACGAAAGAGGAAATGAAAAACTTTTTTGCAATATTTTTGTTGAGTGGGTTCGTGCCGGTACCACGCCGTCGAATGTTCTGGGAAAATTCTGTCGATTCTCATAATGATTTAGTCTCAAATGCACTATCGAGAGATTGTTTCGAATATATTTTCAGCAACTTACATTGCTGTGATAACGCAAATTTAGATCAGAGCGACAGATTTGCAAAAATCGGACGTCTGATTCAAACAATGAATACATCGTTTGAAGAATATGCTCCTCTACGGGAAAATCACAATGTTGACGAAGCCATGGTGCCCTATTTCGGGCATCATGGCTGCAAGCAATTCATAAGAGGCAAGCCCATTCGTTATGGCTACAAATGATGGACAGGTACTACCAACGAGGGTTATGTTGTTTGGATTGAACCCTATCAGGGTGCTCAAAGTGAAATTGATCCAAAATATAGAGATCTGGGTTTAGGACCATCAGTTATTCTTCAGTACGCCGACGTTATCATTTCTATGGAAAAACAATCGTACCACATATTTTGTGATATTTTATTTACAAATGTTCCATTGGGTATAGAGCTGAAAAAGAGAAATATTCGTATAACAGGTACCATCAGGGATAATCGCACTTCGAAATGCCCAAATATCAGTTCAACTGAAATCAAAAAAAAGGAAAGAGGATATATCGATTATAGATCCAATGAAGAAGGAATACTGATCGTCAAATGGCATGATAACAGTGTTGTTTCCTGCATGTCGAATGCCGTACCTGTCCATCCTACGCATACAGTGAATGGATATTCTCTGAAAACGAAGAAAAAAATTCAGGTACAACAACCTCACAATATTTCTCTCTATAATCGAAATATGGGAGGTGTTGATCGATCAGATCAAAATATAAGTCTGTATCGAGTAGCATTTCGTGGCAAGAAATGGTACATGCCTTTGATATTTCATATGTTGGATCTTGCAGAACAAAATGCATGGCAGCTCCACAGAATGCAGAGAGGTAAACTTGATCACCTAACTTTTCGTAGAAGAATTGTTCTATCAATTCTAGAAGGTAACCAAAGAAAGTTTGCTAGAAGATCAAAATCCTCACAACTTGAAAATGCAGATTCTCGATATGATCGTATGGATCATTTGATCATACCACAGGAAAAGCAAACTAGATGTCGAATGTGCCATACGAAAGTTTCTACGAAATGTGAGAAATGCAATGTTGCACTACATGTAGCTTGTTCCAAGTCATACCATGTCAAAGAATGATGAGTTATAATCCAGTTGAGTTAGTTTCCTATGTATATTATGTATATTTCATTTCAGTGGATGTTTTACGCGTTAAATAAAAATAAATGTTTCAAATCGAGTTTCACTTGTATGCCTACCGTCCTTATAAAAGGACACTGTTTTCTGAGAAAAATAAAAATTCTGTTTTTTTTTTAATTTTTCCCAACAATGTTGACACACACTGAGCTGACTTTGACATAAAAATATAACAAGACTCGTTAAAAAAATTTCAGGCATATCTGGGTTAAATGAATACAAAAACAAAAAATGTGGAGTTCAGTTAAAATTTTCACGATCATCCAACCATTAGAAATTTTTGAATGCTTTTGAACACTTTTGTTGAAATTATAATATATGAGACAAACAGGTTTAATGATTATATATGTACAGAACCAGAAATTCCACATGCTTCACGTCATAACCATTGGAAAGAAACAGATGTTAATGAATTTTTCGTTTTTTTGGGATTGAGTTTGCTGATGCCTTCAGTTCATAAACAAAAACTGAATGACTACTGGTCTAAACATTCAATATTAGAAACTCCCATATTTCACCAATCAATGCTACGAGATAGATATTGACATTGACAATGAATATGCTCACTAGACGGCAATTTTTGAAACATTTGGGAAAAAAAAACTACGTCCTGGTTTTCCTGAAATGACTCGATTTTCAAATGGGTATATTATTACATTTTTGAAATTTTCGTAATTATCTGAATCCAATGATAAGTTATAGTTGATATTTGATTTGTCGAACACCCATTTTATTTTTCAATCTAGAGAGCCATGAACTCCCTAAAATTATTCCAAATAATCAAAGTAATGCTACACTATCGCATTTTCGATTGAAACAGTATTGTGGTTCGAAATACGCGGCAAAAATGTAAAACAAAACGTTTTTTTAGTCGAAATTCCATTTTTTCAAATGGTACCATAATGGTATTCTGACGTCATTCGAAAGTACCATCGATGGGGTATCCATCCATACGAACTATTTTTGTGTATAAGCGATACGAACACAAAATGTAGTTGAGAAAAGTTTAAGTATCTTCTCGGTTCAATAACAATGATTTATCATGGTGGCTATGGAACACAAACCACATTTTGACGTTTCGATAATCTTTAATTGTAGTTGGTCACTGAATACATTGTTGAATTGATCGGATTGATATTAGAAATGAGTTATTTTAGAGATCTGGTCAATATTTCATCCAACCGATAGAGATCCTAAAGCTCGAAGGCTCAAAGCCTAGGTTCAAATGACAATGTAACCAAAGGAATAACAATTAGGTATTCTCTCACAATTTGATTAATAACGAAAAAAAAACTTATAATAGCTGCTCGAAATATCCACCACCAACATCCAAACATTTTGAAGCTCGTTTCGCGGTATGTCGAATGGTATTGTTCAATTGTTGAGGCGTTATACTTTGAATGGCTTCTCTAACTCGTGATTCTAGGTCATCGTGGGTCGTCGGGTATGTTTTGTAAGCTATGTTTTTCAAGTGACCCCAAATAGAAAAGTCTGAAGGGGTTAAGTCAGATGATTTTGCAGGCCACCTAAGAGTACCATGTGTTCCGATCCACATTTTCCCAAAAATAGTCGATTTTCCAGATTCAGCGGTAAATCTTCTAAATAATATTCAATTTCATTTCTGAGGAAACTTAGGTATCTACCACCATTCAAAGGTCCATCAAATATTATGGGACCATTTATTTGATCTCCAAATACTCCTAGCCATACATTAAACCCAAAACGTTCTTGGAAATCCCCCTGCCTACATATAGAGTATTTTGTTTGTTAAATAAACCAAGATTGGTAAATCTTGACTCGTCGGAGAATACAATTGTTTTCAGAAACTCATTATTTGGCTGTATATTATTGCGCAGTACCCACCTGCAATATTTCATTCTTTTTATACTATCGTCTTCGTACAAATGTTGATGTATTTGATATTTATAAGATCGATACTTATGTTTTTTCACTTTCACGAATGGTATCCAACTCGGAAGCGATCTCCCTAAGAGATGCTGTTTTATCGAATTCCACTCTCATGAGAACACTTATCTCCAATCTTCAGAAACAATATTATGTTCTTTACCAACATTATTATAGGCTCTCTTCTGAACTGCTCTTCAAGACCAAGTAATTCGAACGGGAATTGTCGTTCGGGGTATCTTTCCGAGTACAGCTGTTGAGCACAACTGCATTTTGCCGGCATATCTACTTTTTCGTTTTTGTTATAAACTGGTGGCCTTCTAACTTATTCTATTATCAATGCGATCCATTCATATGTATTCAGTGACTAACTGACAATTACAGATTACCGAAACGTCAAAATGTGATTTGTGTTCCATAGCCAGCTTGATAAATTATTGTTATTGAACCGAGAAGATACTAAACTTTTTTCAACTACATTATTGTTTCGTATGGCTATACCAAAAGAGTTACCCCATCGAAACTTTCGAATGGCGTCAAGAGTACCATTATGGTACCATTTAAAAAAAGAATTTGGAGTAAAAAACGTTTTGTTCTACTTTTTTGGCACGTATTTCGAACCACAATACTATTTTAATCAAAAATGCGATAGTGTAGCATTATTTTGATTATTTGGAATTATTTAAGGGGAGTTCATGGCTCTCTAGATCGAAAAATAAAATGGGTATTCTGACAAATGAAATATCAACTATAAGTTTCATTGGATTCAGATACCTACGAAGATTTCAAAAATGTAATCATATACAGGGTGTCCCATTTGAAATCGAAGTGATGTCATTTCCGAAAACCGGAAGTTGTTTTCTTATCCAAATATTCAAAAGTGCGGTCTAGTAAGCATATTCAATGTTCCAAATTTCAGAAATATTGCTAAAGAAACAAAGGAGAAAAGGGAGGTGTACCATGAGTGAGTCACAAGGTATACATTCAAAGCGGCATCGTTTTGGTATAAAAAAATGTGTATTGGGCGATTGAACTGGTTCTATACTAGATTTCATTGTGTACACTGGTTCCGAGACATAATTTCGAGAGCATGATCCCGAACTAAAAAATGGTGGTAATATTGTGATGACTCTAATGGAGCCATATTTTGATGAAGGACATATTCAACAGCCCTGCCTTAGCTGAGGCACTTTTTGAGAAAAAAAAACAAATACTTGTGGGACAGTTAAGACCAATAGACGTTCATGCCAACTTTCCAAAAAAAGATGACAGCAAGAGACGTGCAATGCTTTTCAAACAAATAACATCTTGCTTCACAATGAAAGACAAATGGAAAGTAACCATTCTGACGTCATGTCATAGTGGATGTAAAATAATAACTAGCGAATAGTCGAGAGGAGGAAATTTGAAAACCCAAATGTATTATCGACTATAATCAGAACATGGGTATATATAGATCCGATATACTCTTAAGTTCCACATAATCTGTGAGAAAAGCTACTAAATGGTACAATGGAGCCATATCTGTATGTAGACAACTGGTACAACAGCCCTGTCTCAGCTGAGGCACTTTTTTGAAAAAAAAAACTAATATTTGTGGGACAGTTAAGACCAACAGACTTACATGCCAACTTTCCAAAAAAAGATGACAGCAGGATACGTGCAATTCTTTTCAAACAATTCACTTCTTGCTTTACAATGGCAAGACAAACGGAAAGTAACCATGCTGACGTTATGTCACAATGGACTTAGAATAATAACTAGCAAATAGTCGAGAGGAGGAAATTGGAAAACCCAAATGTATCATCGACTATAATCAGAATATGGGTGC
Organism: Gonioctena quinquepunctata; assembly: GCA_018342105.1. Lineage (NCBI taxonomy): Eukaryota > Metazoa > Arthropoda > Insecta > Coleoptera > Chrysomelidae > Gonioctena > Gonioctena quinquepunctata. The sequence goes on along the minus strand of JAFIRS010003747.1, from coordinate 94,847 downwards.
CATATATAGATCCGATATGCTCTCAAGTTCCACATAATCTGTGAGAAAAGCTACTAAATGGTGCCATTTTTTTTCATATATGGATGTAACTGTATTATTAAAATTTCCCCAAATTTTAAATAAAAATAGTATTTATAAAACAGTTACTGGGGAATACATACCGTTATTGGAATTTCAAAAACAGTTAGTCAAAGAAATTTTCGGAAAATATCGTGTGGTAAAACCCCGCCAAACTAGTCGTAGGCCTGATGAAGGACATATTCCCTTGCGACTTGTGGATATGCATTTCCCAGCAATTATTGATATATGCCCAGTAAAAAAAAAGTGGGTACCGAAAGTTTGCGTGGTTTGTTTAAAGCAAAAAATCAAGAGAAACACAGTTCATAGATGTGATCCTTGTAACGTACTTTTATGCGTAGTTGGATGTTCCATAAAGTATCACACAATTTAACGATTTAAAATTTTGAAAAATATGTTAATATTCTGTTGTTCTACAGAGATTTTTTTTATATACAAACTAGAGGTTTAATTTGTTTTATGATTACTTCTATGATATGTATGAATAATATAATGTTTTCTTTTTAATTAAGAAAGGAAAAGTCTGAAAATTTCAAATTATGTTGGTTTTTATTTTTTCATAATAACTTTCCATGATATGCATAAATAATATGATGTTTTCTGTGTTAGTTTAACATTTTCTTATAACAATTTAAGAAGGGAAATTCTGAAAAATGACAAATTTTGTTGTTCTCGAAAGATTTTTTATTTATATGCAAAGAGGTTTTATTTGCGTTTTTTTTCACAATATGTATGAATAATAAAATGCGTTTTGTGTTAGTTTGAATTTATTTTATAAGAATTTGAGGAGGGAACAATGAATTAACTGTATATATTACATCATACAATTTCAAACATCAATTAATTGCCAATTTCAAAATATTCTCGCACGTACAGCGACCTCCATGTGTAACATTTTATAACAATTGGCAACTCTGTACGCCGTACGTCGTTCTGCAGTTAGGTGCGGGAAGCAAATATAATTGCGCACACGCAACTGCGGGAATCAAATATAGGTCAGAGCTTCCCGCAGGGTTAAAAAAAATAAAGAGGTCGAAACAAAATGTCCTGCCAATGTGTTACCAATGTAAAACTTGTCCTTTAACTATTGACTGTTTTTAGTTTTTCAATACAATAAAATAACAATATCTTTGAAAAAGATCTGCTCTTATGTTCTTTATATAAATGTTTGCCCTAAACAAAACGAGCTCATTCTTTTGCTCACTTAAACGAAATAATTTCAATAAAAAGGGCTCCAACACTGTTACCAATAAATTATTTTTCAATTTTGTTTAGAAAGATTTTTTTACACTGGTTTTTATCACCTAGTCCCGAAAAGCTAGAATTCGGCTCAAAGCCATGTGATTTTTCTCATGAAGGTTCTTAATGAGGTTATGTACACTACTTCAATTATAAGGGCGAATTGAATATTAACCAACATAAAATGGCATGAAAAAATTAATAAGACTGACACAAAAGGTATCTTTAAAACAATTACAAGTTTTAGGATTGAGATAGAGCTCAAAATATGGTCAACTTAAATATTTAAACTTATAAAACTATCATATCCTGGGAATTAGAAATTTTAAATATTATATTCAATTTTGTTTTTATGGGTCCAGCACTCAAGATTTGTGATATATATCCCCATATAGCTTTACTATAAGGCTATATGATTTTTACTTTGTTTTCTGAAATCAATATGTAATGCTCGACTACCGATCGAACTGGGCTGGTAGTCGTGAGCGTAGAGGCGCTGGCTGATGTCCAGATGGTCCAGAGTTCAAATTTCGGCACGGCTACTGAAATAAAAGTTTATTTCTGTAGTTTCGTTGAGCGGGAGGAGATAGGTGACCAACCGAACATTCTCAGTACCTAGATATCAATCCTTCGGACTGTCGACGGTTGCCAGCCGAGTAGTGTTTCGGATGACACTTAAAAAGCTAGGGTCCCCGTCTACTTAACTCACACAAGTCTCTGACTTCCGAGGGTTGCTTTGCAAGTTGGCGGTTGAAAACAACAAAAACAAAACAATTTTATATAATTTTCACACTCCGGATTACCCTCCCGTAGAAAATTACGCGAGACAAAATGTTTTTATCTCGCGGTCAACGCTAGCCCAAAATCAACCTGATATTTTTACAATATAACATTACGTCTCGATATCCGCTGATTATCGAAACCGTATTTTCCAAGGAAAAAGCTTCCTGTCTCGAACCGCTCTAAAACTCAACTAATCGCAATCAAATCCCTCCCAAGACTGCAATATCTATAAATTTTTTGCGCCCCAAATTAGCTTCCTTTTAGGCGTAGTCCCGCTTCAATAATTTTGATTGGTCTTTCAGCCAAGCGCATATTCAAATCTAATTGGGTACAATTTATGGTGTGATTTTTCCAGATAAATCCTTCCCACCAACAATTCTTGCAATTTCAGCATAACGTCGATTTTACCATAACACTTAGCTTTGTGGAGAAATCGAAACAAAACTTCCAGCCTCAAATAAACATCGAACTCTAAACCTGATAATAAATTTTTCACGATGTGAGAAGTATTTTTTCAATCTCCATCTCTCGAAGATTGATGGTTGCCTACCAGTGACTACCATAAAGAGGAATATTTCACTTATAATTTTCAATATAACAATCGAAATTTAACAAATATACCAAATGAAACTATCTTTTTCTCATACCCATACTCTAGTTCTTCTTAATAAATACATATTAATAGAATTCACAAAAGTATTATATTTCAAATGAATCAAAATTGAAGTCATTTTTTTGAAAAATCCACAAACATATACACGGTGTGGTTGTTCATACCATAACCCCAAGAAATTAATATTATTATTTCCCTTAGACCATAAAATTTCTAACTAAAATTATACAATTCACAATTATGATTTCAAATCGAACAGATCTGAAAACCATCTTATTTTTCTATATACTTACTAGGTGTTACAATATTTCTACTTTCCTCCGTATTATTCATCGAATTCTCTTGACAATGTCAATATCAGAGCTAAAGAATAAAAAATCGCCTGGAAAATTATAGTAGACTTCATCAAGATTCCGCTTACATATATCATCAATAAATCATTTGATACTGGTGAATTTCCCACAGCATTCAAACTATCTACTGTTGTTCCAATTTACAAAAATGGTAATAGAACCGAGATGTCTAACTATCGCCCTATAGGATTGATATCTAACTTCAGTGAAATCATTGAGAAAATAATAAAAAACGACTGAATTCATTTCTGAATAAATACAACATTTTGTCTGATTCACAATTGGGATTCAGGGAAGTAAAATCAACTCAGGATGCTATAAAAAAAAACAGTTCGAATATACAAGGCTATAGACTTGAAAAAACCTTCCATCGGAGTATTGGTAGATTTGGCAAAAGCCTTCGATACTGTTGATCACTCCATTCTATTGCAAACCTTGGATATGGGTATAAGAGGTACAGTATACAATCTTATGAAATCATATTCAACTGGAAGAAAACAACAAGTGCGAATTCAAAATCACATTGGTAAGGAACAAATGATTACATGTGGTGTACCGCAAGGTACCGTGTTAGGGCCCTTACTCTTTACTGTTTATCTAAACAATCTATTCTTCACAGGAGCTGAATGTGAAATAATAAGTTTTGCAGACGACACTGTCCTGTTCTATGAAAGTGACTCCTGGCAAGAGTTAAAACATAAAATCGAAAATGACTTTCCCAATATAATAAAATGGCTGAATTATAGATTGCTGTCAATTAATTTCGGGAAAACCATTTATTTACCTTTCAGCAGCAATAAAACTTGTTCACCACACTTCAATCAAATTTCTATCGGTAATAACTTCACCATTATGTCGGCAGATAAAGCCAAGTATCTTGGTATAGTGATTGATAAGCACCTCAAATGGAACTCGCATATAGATTATCTAGTAAAAAAACAACGATGTATTCTATATAGACTCAGGAGAATAGCAGACATATTTGGAACCAGACAGCTCAACATTCCTCACCAAAGTTTGATAGAATCACACCTAAAATATGGAATAGTTGGATTGGGAGGAGTTTCTAAAACCTATTTAAAGCCACTTGAAGTAACGAAAAAACGATTCCTAAGAATGATGCTTTTCAAAAACAATAGATACGCGAGTGATGCTCTCTATGAAGAGTCTGAGATTTTTGATATCAGACAAATATTCTTTAACCACATCGCTACAACTCAGTTCTCCAATAAGACCGAACTTATTAAACGTCCTCATACCTATACTACGAGACAAAAAAATGATTATTTAGTACCTTTCGCTTCGAAATCAATAGGCCAAAAATGCTATCAATTTTTAGCACCAAAAGTATTTAATCTCCGTCCCGAAACACTGCAAAACGAAACGTCAGCATTCAGATTCAAAAAAGATCTAAAACTATTTATAAAACAATCGCCTCGCCATTATATACGGTCAATAATTGAAAATTGAAAGTAATTTTAGATATTCATAATGTTATCCTAAATGCACTTAGTACTTGTACATTCGTATATTTTAGTATTCTAAAATTTTAAACTCCTTAATATTTATATTTTATATTTTGATATTTATTATTTTACATTTCTCACACTTTTGAATTTAAGAAAAAAAAACAAAAAAAAATATATAATTAAAAAATACATTTGAAAGTCTTTTACATTATTAACACTTAGGAAGTTCAGAACCAATTATTTTATATAAATGCCGTATCTATAATTCGTAATTATATTACCTGCGATTATTTAATATGTACAAGCTACATGTGATATGAGCGTGTGTGTATTTGTGTAAATATTGTATGGTAGTCTGTATTAATAATTATACTTATTTTGCTCTCACAATAATTGTATACTTGATTTTTATTTTTAGTAAATTTAGTATAGTATTTTCGAATAATTTGTTTGTATATACTCATGGTATATACGCCAACACACAAGCAGTACCTACTGCTTCCGTGGTATATTTTTTTTTATTCACAATAATGCTGCATTTGTTAAATTATACTCTGTAATTATTTTTTCTTGTGTGAATAAATTATTATTATTATTATTAATGTGTCTGCTATATGCAAATCTTTACCTGGAGTATAAAAAATATTGATATCGTATTTCTGTAATTTCATCAGCATTCGTTGCAGCCTCAAGGAACAATCAACAAGATTGTTTTTGAATATAGAAACAAGGGGTTTTTGATCCGTTTGTACATTGATCCTCTGGCCATAAACAAACTGATGGAATTTCTCACAACCGAAAGCAATGCCAAGCATTTCTTTTTCGATAAAGCATATCTTTCGTCTGCATCTGTTAATGCAGGTGAAGCATATGCACACGGCATGATGGCCACGTTTATACCGTGCCTTGGTATGCAGACTAATGATTATATTCCAACCAAATCATGTTAGTCAGTGTGGTATAAACTGTGCACTTGGTCAAGTAACTAGCTTGGTTAGGTACCGAAATTTGTTGTGTACCAGACTATAATACTAAGTTGACTAAGATGGTGTAAACACTATGATAAGTTTTACCCACCGTGACTGTAAATTTTGGTTTGAAAGATTGCTAAGCGTTCTGTTGTGGTTATGGGACTGGCTGAATGAACCGAATAGAAACAATAGCCATAAAAAAGAGAGCGAGAGAGAGTTAGTGAAAAATATGTTTTGTGATTCCTAACCTTAGTTTCCGCATCATTACCTCGGAAATTGTTTTATATATTTTTGGTAGTATTTTTTATATAAAATGAGTTCAGAACCTCCTAGAAAAAAAGCCAAATTAATTAGACAGATGAAGAAACCAGTGCGTTTCTCCAAATACTTTCGGACAAAAAAATTATATCAATTTTGGATGGCAAAAAATTTGAACACCTAGTCATTTACAAGAGCCTTGAAGAAGACATGTTGAGTAGGGGCTTTACAAAAACTGCTGAGCAAATGAAATTTAAAATGACTGAGCCCACTGACTTCCAGACATTGTCATTGACAGATGATACAATTCCGAAGTAGATAGCAGAGTTTCAAATTTTTCTCTTGGTTACATGACTAAATAAATACCAAACCAGAACCAAGTTGGTTAATTAATCATTTGACAAAACACGATGTAAATAAACGATTACTAAAACATTTGGTTTGAATTTGGTCACATACACTTGGTAAGGTTACCAAATTCACATACGGTTTAAACGTGGCCAATGTCTCGCAACAATACCGCTGCTATTTCATCTTTCAAGGCATCAGTAGAAATTGTTGATGTTTTATGGACAATGCAACGCAAAGCAGCTGTGTTTTCATTCGAAATTTCTTCTCTTTGTTGTTGAGAATTTTAGATCGCCTTGATTCTATTCACAACTTTGTAGTGATTTGCAATCACTTTCTAACACATGTTGTCCTATAGCCTTCTTGACTAGTCCACAAATGAAAATACTTTTCACTATTACATCCATCAAGTCACACAACTCACAAGACAATGGTTTGTTCTTCAAATCTGTTATGTAGTTATCGATAGTTTCTCCGTCAATCTGCTTCCTCGTAAAGAATGTGTGTCGTTCAAAATCCAGATTTTTGAAAGGGACAAAATGGACTTCAAATTTTTCCATTAGAATTTCCAGCTTGTCTTCTTTATTCTGTTCACATTTGGAAGTTGTGTGAATACGATAAGCTTTTTCTCCTATATAGTGGAGAAATTGTGCACACTTGGTAGAATCATCCTTCTTAGAATACTCTATTGCTTTCAAATAATTTGTAATTTTTTTTCCATAGATTCCAATTTTCTTCCATATTTCCTTCAAAACTCAAAGGTGGAAGACCGTTCCCAGCCATTTTAGTTGCTTCTCGTTCTTTTACTATCCATAACTTTTTCCAGTGTAAACAACGTTTTTCTTTCTTGCCCAGTTTTTACCGACTGCGCCATGTAGATGAAACAACAGTTGGGCATACACTGGTTTATTTCCTTCCATGAATAATAAACGAAAACACAGTATAAAAAGTATGTGTATAAATGCATAAGCATAAGGTACTCTGCTTCAACAATCTATTATTTTTAATTTCAATTCAATCACTATTTTTTATATTTTCATTCGAATATATTATGAAAAACATATTCGAGTCTTATTACAAAAACATGAGACAAGTCAGTAAGAGGTACATAAATGCTAAAAACTAATAATTACATGTTAAACACATATACTCTCGCCAGAGATATAAGAGACTCACTATAAATGCTAATCCCATAATCTAAGAACGGCCTATTGTTCGTGGTGTGATATGTGATAGAAAAGGGACTGGGGATTCCAGGTACGGATTTAAAAATATGTAAATAATCTCCTATATTACACTTCCATGTACGAATTGAACTTTGTCAACGTAATTTGATAATTATGACTAATTTGATTGATTTTTATACATTTTATATCAGTTTTGGATTATTTTATCAACTAATTTTCTTAAAATAATTAGGACATGCCCAAGTTTCCATGCTGATTTGTGGTTTCAAAATTCAGTTAGCAGTTTGTATTTGGTTAGAAAGGAAGTTATTTGTTGTCATTTACGTGTTGCCTGAAAATGTTCCGTCCATTGGAATAACCTAGTAAGTCACATGGAGGTACGGGTGAAAATGGCGTGTCACAAGAAGAAAAATAAGCGATGAAAAATAAGCGATAAAAAATAAGCGATAAAAAATAATTAAAGCACGATCTTTTATCATTTGTCACGAAAAAAATATTTTTGACGTTTATACCACCCTTCGTCCTTTCGTGAACGTGAATTATAAAAATCTAGTGCAGTGGAGAAAGCTGCAGCCTTTACACGCAGGCCAGTAGAGACAGTGTGAAAGTGAAAAAGCCTTTGGCCTATATAGTGATGGGAAGAAGAAGGAAAGACTCTGGTACTTCTAAGAAACTGGAAAAGTATATAACATGTATAGGGAACAAATGGTCCCAACTTTATAGACTTTATTGCAAAGATAAAAAAGAAAGATGACACAGGAATAGAGTGTTGCCGTGAGACACTCAGAAAATGCATTTCACAAAACGGATTTAAAATGAAAAAAATAAAATTAAACAACAAATAATTATGGAATCAGCCCGTGTTCAAATGACACAGAACTTACTATTCAAGACTATATGCTTGAAAATATGATTATACAAAAAACAATTGCTGGAAATAATAAAATTATTTTTAATAAAAAAACAATATTATTGACACAATGGCAGGAGAAATGGGTCATAGAGTGGTAAGACTTCCTCCTTATCATTGCATATTCAATCCAATAGAACACATATGGCATGAGCTTTGAAATGCAGAATATTCCGAATGAAAGCTGGGAAAATTGCGTAGCGCATGTACAAAAAGTAGAAAAATCATATTTAAATATAGATCTGTTACCCAGAGAAAAAATTGTTGTCAACTTGGATGACGACAGTGACAGTGGAACTGTCATTGATTCTACACTCTACCTTGCCGTTCTATTATTTATTACTTGCTATTGAATCAGGCGTTATACATCATCTCTACGTTTATATATTTGTTCACATTTTTTCGAACCATTAATAATAAGTACCTATTTCAGTTTAAAAAAAATAGTAGTTTAGAAAAACTCATTGTCTACGAACTCACTATAAAGTACGACTTTCCATGAATAATAATGAGTCTCTATGATGTTTGGCAATACCATACATTAACGACTGAAAATACGTTTGCGTGAATATGTGAAGTTTATGTAATTATGCAGATAAGAGCTTGTAATCGAATATCAGTCATAGTTTGTGCTGTATATACTCATCAAGCGAGTAGGGTGCTAGGCGGAGTAAGCCATTTCAATGCTAGATTTGAAAGTTCTGTATCTTGAGGTCGACTTCATAGTCTCCGGCAGCAGGTTAAAGAGGTAGCTGCCAGCATTGATAAGCGATTTCTTTTGCTCCATCCTTTGGAATTGTTGTAGGTGGAAGTCATTTTTCGTTCTTGTGTTGTGTGCATGGTACTCATTGTTTTTTTTTCAAGCTTTTTCCTATTGCAGTGAATGTGTATTAATAGTTTGTAGAGGTGGATGGATGTAACTGTCAGCATTCCATTTTGAACAAACTTATTCCCGCATGACTCTAGCTCAGGTTAAACAGTAGTCTTATGAACCTTTTCTATATGCTATAAACTCTAGATATTTTTGTGGCTCTGCGCAACACAATTATGTTGCAGCTAATGGTGGAGTGAACTAAAGCATAGTAAATGTTTATCAGAAAGTGTCTGTGGAGATTTGATATCAATATAGTCTGTTCAGCTTCTTGCAGTTAATCATCTAGAGATATGAGGTTTATTATTCCTCGATCTCTCCAAGGCATTCGATACAGTTAATCATGAACTGCTTCTGGAGGCCTTGGAGAAATTGGGATTCAGGGGCACCGTGCTAAAATTATTCAGAAATTGCTTATCAAATAGGAAACAATCAGTACAAATTAGAGACAAAATAAGCATTAAATAAACAATCACCTGTGGTGTACCTCAAGGTACCGTCTTAGGACCCATTCTTTTTACTATTTACATGAATGAACTACTTACCCTGAAATGTGGAGGAGAAATCTTCAGCTGTGCTGACGATACAGTTGTGTTATACAAAGATGACTCATGGGGTAACCTGAAAAATAAAATCGAATTGGGTTTTGGAAATGTTTTGAAATGGTTCGACCAGAAATACCTCACAGTAAACTACGATAAGACCCAGTTTATGCCATTTGCCATCTACAAAAATAATTTACCTCAGTATGAAACGATTTCAATTCAAAGAAACTATACGGTTGAACTTATACATTCGACAATTAGTATGAAATATTCGGGAGTAACAATAGATCGTCACTTGAGATGTGATATACACGCTCAGAATATCGTTAATAGTGTAAAGTACATGCTCCCAAAATTCAAATATTTGGTAAAAATATTGAAATACTCACCATATGAAGGTATCACGCATTAATAGAATCAAGACTATAATATGGGATACTAGGGTGGGGAGGCGTAGCTGATATCCACCAGAAAAAAATTGAAATTTTGCGAAAAAGATTCCTAAAAATAATATTCAAGAGACCGTATAGGTATCCTACAGACGAACTATATAGAGAAGCGGAATGCTTCGACCTGAAACAATCATGTTTTTATTGTATCTTAGTTAACCTATACAGAAACAAACATGAACTGAAAACAATAGAACACAAATACACAAGACAAAAAAGCAATTCTGATATTCGTATGAAATCCTCAAAAAAGCGGTAGGACAACGATGTTATACTTACCTCGCACCTCGGCTTTTCAACTTCTCACATAGAAGTATAAAGGATCTCATCATTCACACCAACTCTGTCACTTCAATTAGAAAAAAGCTAAAATCGTATACATTAAATTTAGACAGAAAAGTAATTCACGATATATTATGAGTACAGAAAAATCAATTGAAAATTACTGGGTTAGTACCCACCGGTTGAATCCAATATTGAATAATTGAATATATGATAAAATACTCCTACAATCTCATCGTATCATCAAGCGGCAAAATTTATGAATAAACGAGGAAAACCTAGGTTTCTGTGGTTTATTCGTGAAAATCATTCTATGAAACTGATATTCATTATTATATGGTATGATACAGGAACAATAAATAAATATTATTACTATTATATAATATTGTTAATATTTTATTATCTAACTTAGGAGTTTTCTTTATATACCTCATTATCATTACTATTGTTATACTTTCTAAATTTTACGATTCAGCCAACGCACAAGTTTTACTTCTGTGAGTCTTTTTTTATTTATTCACCATTTATTATATTATATATATTGTATACGTGATTATACATTTTTGGCAAAATAAAAAAAAATATTATTCATTCTTTCCAGTTTTAGATTTATTTATTGGAACTTGGACCAATCCCTTCGAATCACTTTTTATAACTTTATCATTAATAACATCAGAACTACACCTATCATCCAGATTGTTTATTATAGTTTCCAAGTCAAATAATGTTAAAGGTAGAAATATATATAATTACGGAAAGACCTATATGAGACCAAAGAGCAGCTTGGGGGATAGTGTAATTTCAGAAATAATGTTTATAAAGGAAGAATTGAACAACTCAGCTTTTTCTTTATTTATAACTTTAATATTCATTTGTTGAAAGTTGAATATAATTTCATTTGGGATAGGGTTATTGTTTGGTTTGATTATAGTTTTCCACATCCTCTAAGAATCATATGAACAGATATCGTTCTTGTTTTCATAGTATCTGATTTCTTTCTTACTGGTAGTATTCCTTCTGCATCTTAGTTTGTTCATAAAAAATTATCACTTCAGGAAACATCAGCCGATTTTTATTTCTGAGAACAGTGAGTGCCTCATTACTTTCATCCAATACAACTTTAATTGGTCGTATCTTGTTGCCGGTGAATTTGTCTAGCCGAAAGTTTTTTAGTTGTCACCCGAGACCAGTGAGGTCTTCAAGAATAATTTTAACATTGACAGTATCTTTTGCTCCAGCCAATTGGTTTCTTTCACAACATTCCTGAACATTACATAAGATAACATTGGGAGTTCCATTTTGTCTCTCATTTATTTCATGTATCATAATATTAAGATCAACTTTATTGCATATTTCCTTTATCTGACAGGAGGAAGTCTCACAACAATTCCTGAACCGGATGTTGCTTGATATATCGACAGTATGTGATGCTGACGAAGATATGTATTCAGAAATTTTCCATCATTTCTGCTACTGTTTGTTCATATGTATTATTACCTACACGACCAACAGGAAATAAATTGGTACGCATATCTTGCCTCCATTGTTCAGGTATATTTCCATTGGTATCTTCTCTATCAACTAGAGGTGGAGGAAAATACTTGTTACAGTTTCTATCCATTATCCAATTATGTAAAGTAATAATTGCTTGAGTTACACCTTCAATAGTGCTTAAAGATAGTGCCTAAGGATAATAATATTCGCCACTTTGACGCCAAAATGTCAAAAGTATTTTTACTAACACGTCTTCCTCTACTTAGTCTAAAATGAAATTCAATAAAAAAATAAAATAAAATACTTACTTTCACTTGATACAATACCTATAATTGAATATTATTTCTTAATGGGGTTAGTATTTGCCTGCGTGTGGCCTCATATTTTGTGCAAGCGGAAATGCCGCATCTGCTGCTGCATAGTAGTGCACAGGGTTTCCTCCAACTTCAAGTGCTTTTGGCTGATGTGAATTTATTTCAAGATTTAGCATTTTTAAAAAGGCAAACGCACAAGCCACGATATAACAATTGGCGCAGTCGTTCGGATTCTTCAAGTATCCTCACCTCCAGTTATCCCCGACGGAACACGGAAAAGACCTCACCGGCGGCAGAAATTGGAAGGAACACGGCGACGTCCTCACCAGGGTGGTGGTTTCCAAACCTTGAAAAAAAAAGAGAAAAAAAAAGACAGAAAAAAAAAACCAAAAAAGAAAGAAAAAAGAAAAGAAGTCCACGCAAACAAAGAAGAAAGAAATCTTCGAAAAAGAAACAAACAAGACCCCTGATCCACAGAGCTATCAGGAACATCCAGGAGAAAGGACAAACGCTGCCAGACGTACCACAGAGTTATCGGGAACCATTCCAAAAGGTTCTGATTCCATCATGTAAATTCATGTAAGTGACTTCGAATTATCGTCTATAATTATTTTTCAAAGTTATCCATTTTTCCCATTTACCACAACTTCTAAGTAATCTCAGTTGGAACAAAATGTCAGAACATGGGGACAAACATCCACCAGAAATCGAACCGTATAAACTTTCCAAATTGTTTTCGCCTATTCCTGATGACAGAGACAGTGTTTTATTAACTACATTTTTAAATGCTTGTGATCAAGCTTACCAAATTGCTACAAATGATCAAAAATACCTTTTGACTATTCATTCCAAAAACAAACTCAAAAAACAAGCAGCAATACTAGTCAATTCTCTAAACTCAACAAGTTACAGATATATTAAAGTTCTATTAAACACTCACTTTGGTGATTCACGAGATCTGAATTCACTTATTCAAGACTAACAAAGAATGAAACAGGCATCAGGAGAAACAGGAATTGCTTTCCATTCTCGTATTCAAACACATAATGCAAAAATGATTTCATGTATAGATAAATCAAATCTTACACTTGATCAGAAAAAAGCACGAATCACCCTCATTAACAACATGTCATTGAAAACACTATTGACAGGACTTGAACTCCGAATTGGTCAAATCATTAGAGCCAGTGATCCTCAAGATATGAGTGACGCAGCTCACAGAATCAAACGTGAAACCCAACTCTCATATTTTGAATCCCAAAAATCACGAATCCCTCAAAATCAAAGGCCGCATTCCAATCAAAATTTCAAACCGAAATTTTATCCACAACAACCTCATAATCAAAGATATACTTAATAACGTCCAAATTTCCAAAATAAAATTGGTAATCGTCCGCATTTCCAAAATCGACGTAATACTTATCAACTTCGTCCGAATTTTCAAAACCAACGAAGATCAAATTTTCAGAATCAATCGACACCAAATTTCCCAAATCAAAATCGCCCTCAAATAAATTCCAATCAATCAATGACAAATCCGAACTTTTCCCAACAAAGAAGTTCAGTCATACAACTAAATCCGAACTATCAAAAACCAAACTTTCAGAGAACACACTGCTTGAACTCTGGAAATGAATATTACTATCATAATGACCCATATAATAGCTCATATGTTGATTATATTGCTGATCAACAAATTACTCTAGAAACCGAGAGTAAAACCTTTGATAACGACCAGAATTATCTGCAATATGATAATGCAAACAATTTTCGGTTAGACAAATGAATAAACACTTATTGTTCCGAATATAACAATGAACCAGAGAACTATAACGATGAATACGAATACTATAGTTCACATAATGACTTCCTTGTAAAAGATAAAAATCATAAAAAATTTCAAGAAGCTCATAAGTCAAGCAAACCGCCTATCAACAAACCAGAAACTATACACCATGTTACAGATGCATTGACAAACCGAATGAAAAACCTATCAGTAGAAACGACAGACCAAAATTTTGCCTAAATTCAATGAAATCCCATAATTTGTATTATATAATTGACGCAACTCGAAAATCCAAAATCCTCATAGATACTGGAGCTGAAATTTCAGTTTTTAAAAAGAGAATAGATATCCAGAAAGATTGTCCATATCTGGTATTTCCAATGAAGAAATTTCAGTCACAGAATCGGTATATATTCCATTTCAAACTAATGATCCCCATAAAGTATATGTTTATGACCTAGAATAGAATTCGATGGAATTTTAAGATGTCATTTTCTAGAATATTATGAGGGAATTGTTGACATCCCGAGTAGACAATTAATTTTGAATTATAAAACTCTTCCCCTATACAAAGAAGAGGATGATTTGATACCAACTGGAACAACATTGTCACAAAATCAGTTTTCACCGAAATTACCACGAAAACCCCAAATTCCAAAAATAACTCAGAACAATTCATGAATGAATAAAAAAATCCGAATGTAACAATTAACGCAAGGAAAATTCATAACATAATTGAAATTGAACCTAAAACAGAAAAAGTCCTAAAACTAAATTCAAATTTAAAGAAACTTGAAGCAATACCGATTGCTCAAACGAAAGAAAAAGTACGAATTCCAAATGCAATTATTAAAACGAATGAAAAGGGAGAATTTTCAACATCACTTCTCGATGGAAATGCTATTCCGAAAACAATTGATTTTTCTGATATAATTTCAGAACCAATCCAAAATTATGAAGACATTTTAAATTTTAATGAAAACCAAGATCAAAATTTTGAAAATGAAAATGATGATCGAAATTCCAGTAGAAGAATTGAAATACAAAAAAACTTGAGACTTGAATATTTGAATGATGAAGAAAAAGAAATATTAGAAAATGTATGTTTAAAATTTTCCGATATTTTCTATCTTGAAGGAGACAAACTGACCTTCACGAATGAAATCAAACATAAAATCGATACAAATGATGCTAAACCGATATCTACTAAGTCATACAAATACCCATACGTACATAAAGAAGAAGTAAAAAACCCAATTTTAAAAATGCTTGACCAAAATATTATTAGAGATTCAATTTCATCTCCAGTTTGGGTGGTACCAAAAAAATAGGATGCCTCCGGGAAACAAAAATGGACAGTTGTAATTGATTATCGAGAATTAAACCAAGTAATAGTTGATGATAAATATCCCTTGTCAAATATTTCTGACCTATTAGATCAACTTGGACAACGTACATATTTTACAACTTCGGACTCAGGTTTTCATCAAATCGAAGTTGACGAAAAATATATCCCAAAAACAGCCTTCTCTATTGAAAACGGTCACCATGAGTACCTTCGTATGCCCTTAGGTTTAAAAAATAGTCCTTCAATCTTTCAGAGGGTTATGGATAATATTCTACTTGGAATACAAAATGAAAGGTGCCTAGTATACATGGATGATATAATAATACACTCACCTACACTTCATGACCATATTTTGCGACTTACAGAAGTTTTCAAGAGTCAACAGAAAGCTAACCTCAAAATCCAACCGGATAAATGCGAATTTCTAAAGAAAGAAGTTGCATATTTTAGACATATAATTCCAGAAAAGGGAGTTAAATCAAATCCTGATAAAATTAATGCAGTAGTAAATTTTCCTCAACCAACTAATCAAAAAGAAATCGAACAATTTCTAGGACTTGCAGGTTATTACCGTTGATTTATTCCAAACTTTGCTGAAACTTCAAAACCAATGACAAAATTGCTACAAAAAGAAACCCCATTTAAATTTGATGAAGTATGTCAAAAATAATTTAATGAATTAGAAGAATACCTTTCCAAAACACCGATATTAATTTACCAAAAGTTTGGGGAACTTTTTATACTTTCAACAGACGCCTCTGTTTTTGCTATTGGAGCCGTATTATCCCAAGGCCCTAGGAAAAGATTTACCCATTGCCTATGCCTCACGAACTTTATGTGGATGGAGCCGGAACAAAATATTCAACGATTGAAAGAGAACTCTCAGCAATCGTTTGGTCAGTGAAACATTTTAGGGAAGAACATTCAAACTTTATTGTGACCACAGACCTTTGAGATGGATTTTTAGTATAAAAGACCCGGGAAGTAGACTTGCCCGTTGGCGACTTAAACTTGAAGAATATGATCATGAAATCATATATAAACCTGGAAAACATAATAAAAATCGTGGATACACTTTCCAGAATGAAAATAAACCACTTTGAAGAAGTTTCAAAATTTCATCAAAAAAGTTTAGAAAATGATGACGATGATTCAGGTAATTTAGTTGATACTGAAATTGCCCCTGAAACAGTCGAAGAAGAATTCAATAATTTTATAAACTTATTTCAAACAAAATCAATAATTTTCAAAAATCCAATTCTTGAATTCTTATCTTGATGAAAAAACTCATAAAAATATGATTATTGTAATACAACAAAATGAAGTTTCATGAGAAAGTAATTGAAGATTTTTTTGAAGAAAATTACGACTTTAATTATGGAAAAGTAAATGTACTCTCAAGTAAATCAGTCAAAAACAGAAAATATTTTCTTGTCCCCATTCCATTTGATGCTGTCAAAGCTTTGCAATGAAGTTCTTTTCATTATATAAAGACAAACACCTATTCAAAGCAAATGAAACGTACTATCTTGAAAATAACCCACCTACCAACACAAGAAATGCTTTCGTACATATTAGCTGACAATGAGGAGATAAAACTGATCATATGTCGAAATATTGTTACAATACCTGATCAAGATATGATTTCCATTATCCTTGACCAGTACCATAACGGAAAAGCAAACCTTCACCGTGGAATAAACGAAACTTTGAGAAGAATAAAACAAAAATATGACTGGCACGGAATTTCGAAAGATGATGGAAATCTCATAAAAAAATGCGAAATTTGTCAGAAATCAAAAATTTTTAGACAAAATTTAAGCAATCCATTTGTGATTACTGAAACACCAAAAACACCATTCGAAAGAATAAATATTGATATTATGCAAATACACACTGACAATTACATTCTTACTATACGGGATGAACTCACAAAGTTCACTCAAGCATATACATTGGAAAATAAAACAGCAAAATCAGTCATTCATACACTTCTAATATTTTTCCAACATTATGGAACACCCCTCCGAATCCATTGTGATTCCGGAAAATAATTCAATAACACTCTAATGGAGGACCTTTGTTTTCTCTATGATATGAAACTTACATTTCCAAGTGTCGATCAATCCACAATCAAATGGATCCCTCGAAAGATTCCATGCGACATCAATGGAAATGATACGAATGAATTTAGCAGAAAACCCAGACGAACACCCTCTGAATATTACCTTATGCGTTAATGTGTTATAATAATTCAACTAACAAAACACATGGTTTTACACCATATGAACTTATTTTTGGTCATACAGCAGGTAGACCATCTGAAAAAACCTATAATCAAGAACAACTGAGTAGTAAATATGTTACAGATTTAAATAATAAGATTTCATATTATTATAAATTAGCCCGTGAACGAACACAAAAACAGAAGGAGAAATCCAAAATACGTTTTGACAAAAAGGTAAGAGAAAATCTACCTGAATATAAAATTGGAAATGAAGAATATGTAAAAGAAAGTCAAATTGGATCAAAACTACAAAACAAATTTAATGGTCTCTTCAAAATTATCGAAGTCTATGAAAATTCAGCTTCACTGAAATTTTGTAAAACAAATCAACAAAGTAAAATCAATTTTGATATGATAAAACCATTTCACGAATGAAGTAGTATTTCATTTATTGCAGGATGCATACAATCCTGGTATTCATACTCTTCCCGTGGAGTACAACTCGAGAACAGATTCAGCTTAATCCGAAGCAACCTCAATATACAGGCCAATACGCACCTCAATATAATCTTCAAAGTATCAATAATACTATAGGAATCTTCTACAACGAGGGAAGCCATGCAGGAATATCAAACGATAAATGGACACTTCTCGTATATAAAGATCTTACCCTTGTAAGAAAAGCCCTCACTCACAAGCAAGACATATTGAATGAACTACTTTTATTCTTAGAAACTGATTACCCCCGCATGAAATATTTTCACGCAGATATAAGAACGCATATTAATCATTCAAATCAAATTGCTAATTCCTTTTAATTAAAATATTATCAAATCAAAGTAGATACTGAAGAATTCAATCCCAGAATAAGTCGCGGAATTATAGATGGTATAGGAAGCATCTGGAAAGCCATATCTGGAAACCTTGATGCTTCAGACGGAGGATATTTCACAAATTCAATTAATTAATTATATAAAGATGAACACCAGATTGAAAATTTATTGAAAAATCAAATTTCTGTAACTACTTCTGTTATTAGAAATTTTAATGAAACTATCCAAAAGTTACAAGTCGATGAAGCTACATTTAATGAAGATATTGAGGAGATAGAAAAAATAATCATGGATATTACTGATCACGTACAGATTATTGAAACTAAATTTATAACTATCAATATCTGTGAAGCCCTTATGGAAAATTATTTATTTTTAGAAGATTATATCAACGACATTTTGAATTCAATAACTTTTGCTAGACTTGAAATTATTCATACGTCAATCATAAAACCAAATGATCTTGTAAATTCACTCCAAGAAATTTCTCAATCACTTCAATTGAGTTTACAACCAAAAATCTCGAATGTTGCGAAGTATCTCGATTTGATTGAACTTCAGCATTCCAAACAGAGGCAAAGGTTATTTTTATTTTTAAAATACCTCTTGTAGAACCTTAAATCTTTACCGTTTACCGACTTTATCCTTTTCCTATTTTGGATAACAAAAACAGGTTTACATCATATTTTACCCTCTTCCATCAAATATATCAGAAGAGACGATGATTCTTTGTCATATGTTGTAATCCCAAATTTTGAACAAAAACCAAGTTTTGTGAACAAGTATTGTCATATCCAATTGATAATAGTGCAATGTGTGAAGCACAAATTTTAAGACACTTGTTAGAATTGCCGAAAACATGTCAAACTTCGTTACTTTTTGCAAAAGATTATAATGTCTATGAAATCAATATCAATACATGGCTTATTACAGTTTCAGACCCTTTACCAGTGATTTTAAATAAATTCCTTTTAAAATGAATCAAAACTGAATGCATTCATTGGTAGTACAAGAATTCATGCTAAAAATTTTATATCACTGAGAAAAATGTTACATATAAATTTCGATAAATAACGATACCATTTCAATGTTCCTTGACATGTTTTTTGGGTAACCTTCCACAGTCTGAAAAAACATGTCAATAAACGTTGTTCCTCCACAAAAAACCACATTCATTCAATACATTTCAATGTTGTTCAGACTTGCCTGAAAAAGGAAATATTCCAAAACTGAAACCATTGAAACTGAATAAAATCAATGCTGATGATTTGAATACAGCTCAATAAAAATTGAATGAATATTCTGAATAACTTGATAAATTAATTAATGAACCTTTTGTCACTAAAACTATTTCTTGGTTTACTTATTTTACAATTACTTTGATTATTGCCTTGATTATTCTATATTGTTTTTGTTAATAAAACGCAAGAAGAATCTAAGAATTGGAATAATGACATCAAGAGATGATGGACCCTTTCACCACCAGGAAATCCAAGAAGTTACTTCGGACCCATTACAAGATTCTTTCCCAGGAGAAGACCTAGCGTCCAAATTGGAGAACCTGTAGAAGGAGACATTGAACTCAATCTAAACTCACCAAATTCTTCAAAGAATTACGTCTGCACCATATAGCATCAACTTTGCTGCACCATATAGCATCAACTTTTTCATAAAAAGGGGAGTTGTTATATCCAAACTAGACAATAGCCCTTTGTCCACAACTACGAAACACAATTACGCAGTTGGGTCACCTTCCTTATTCAACCTTCGGATCCCACAAGCTAAGCAGGAGATAAGATGTTTATACTCCAGAACTACGGCACCAGCCAGAAGACCTTCGAGTCAGCATCTGAGAACCTATAGAAGCAGGATCAAAACATACGCAGAAAGATTCGAGATTCCATTTCGATCCAAGCTAGACTTCAGTTCACTTGCTCTTATAATAAGAATATTGAATGTTATTGTTATATCAGTGAAATATTGTAATATAAAAATAATAAACTTTTTTGAAAAGACAAGCGCACAAGCCACGATATAACATATATACCAAACTATCCCCTGATGCAAGATATTTGTAAACAAGATTATATATTAACATAACGATAATTAAGTACACATACAAAGATAACTATTGTACTAAACTTACCTCAAATTGCAGGCAAGCCGTTGGGCTGAATTTATGTGTTTTCTTTTCAAATATAATCTTTTTCTATCAGGACCAACCAGAGCGAGAAGTTCTTCAAATTGACTATGTATTATTCTCAGATAATTAAAATATTTTTCAGTGTCTGTTCATTGCATTTCTTCTATCAAGTTGTAAAAGCCCCTGGACTTTTTCTCTTTGAAATAATCTCTCTCACTCACCATCGTTTGTGCTGGGGTTTCCTTTTCACTTTATATAACGCATATAGTAATGCAGTAGTGCACATTTTCTGGGATTTATTCATTTATCTTAATACTATAACGACAAATCGGCATTTTTGTCCATGGCCGTGCAATTCCGGTTTTTGCAGGTTTTACTATATTTTACTATTTTTGTAGACCGGGTACGAAGTCATGTTAGACTATATATAATTTAAGCTTTCAAGAGAATTAAAAATTCCCTTTGTTTCTGGTAATTTGTGTTTTCCTGTGGGCCGGTTGGAAAATGTATAGTTTGCTTTCATCGTCCGATCACTTGTGTAATTGCAGAATTTATTTTAGTTTTTGGAGTGCAACTTCTTTATTTTTGGGTACTTGTAAGAAGAAAAGGGGAAATAAAGTGAGGTTGTGTGTAGGGTGCATTGGTGCAATTGGTCTAAAATTGCCACTGCCTTCGTTATCGTAGGACGCTTTGCTTTCGTTATCGTGGGCCGTTTTGGTTAGTTTAGCCGCAGTTAAATTGTCAGTGCCCTTGAGTGTCAGTAAAGGGAAATAAGAGACAAGCCTGGAGTGCAAGATAGGAAGGGGCAACATATCGATTGAAACCTTGAAAAATTCAAAGAGTAAAATATTTCAGAAAATTAAAAAAATTCGAATATAAAAAAACTATTATTGAGCTGAATATTGAATATACAAATAACATGCGAGCTTATGTGGATAAGGCTCACACATGTTCTTTATTTTCTCAGGTAAAGTTGGTTACAAAACTGCATGTTGTTCTAGATATTATGTCTGGAAGTAGAAGATGCAGAAAAATGGTGGATTCGGTTCTCGCCAAGAGAAACTTAAATGAAAAAGTGGTTCAAAAGACAGCTGAATATACATCGTAGCTTTTGAGGACCCTCCGAAAAGTAACCATTTTTTGATCCAGGATGATGCAAATGAAGAAGTAGTTCAGAAGGCAACTGAATACCTAGAGTTGAGGCCAGTAGTAGCTTTTGAAGAGTATCCAAATACTGATGATTTACTGATTCAGGATGATGCTCACAAATTCCACTTGAGCAAAGATAACATTGAACGTGTGAGTTTCCCATCATCATTTCTCTAGATGAACAACCGCCCGTATCATTCTATGATCGTCAACCTTCTAGAGATAATTTTTAGTCTCCCCAACATTTTTGTGAAGATATTGAACAGGTATGTTCTTTCAATAATAATGTCATTTTACCAGTTGTTGCTAAACCTTCAATCTCAAATAATCATGATCAACCATTGGATTACCCTTCAGATGATTCTCTCAAAGATCCGAACTTCACTATTAATGAAAGAGACATGTTAGATTCTTCAGATATTCCTTTAGCCATGGTGAGAAAGAATATTCCAAAAAACCAAAACAAATCATGAATATACCAAAAAAGGTGAAGTTAGGAAGCGGAAACGTTTTGAACAACTAGCAGAAAGGAAAAAGAAAACTGCAAGAAAAAATCATAGAGCATACGATCAATCCCAGCTGTAAGAAATGTAATTTTTCCCTCACCATTGACCAACGAAAGGCAATTAATAATCAATACTGGCAAATGACATTCACCGAAAGAAGAAATTTTGTTTAGGTGCCATTATATCCAATGATGTTGAACGGCAAATACTTTTGGAAAATTCTAAATTAAACGAATTCTTGTCAACTCTGGGGAATACAAAAAATAACGATCGTATAATCCAAGCATTGTCTAAAGATACATAGTCAGTCAACCAAACGACGGAAAATTTGGATACGAATGGATTCCATTCGTAGATGGCGTTAGTCGAATGATCTGCAAAAATGGTATATCCGAGTGAGATGGAAGAAATTTAGGTGGGAGTGGCAAGTGGCAAGCGACCTGACCTTGAAGGGTTAAACTGGAATACTAACAATATTTTATTTCTGTTTTCCGCAATCCCCCATGTCATTTGTATTCATTTTGAATTTGCATTTGAAATCGTGGATAGTGAAATTTGATAATTTTTTGTGGTATTAATAAGTGATCGTCGTTCTGTGTTTTATGTGAACATTTGTGTGTATAAACTTTTATAAGACAATTACATTTGTGAGAAAAATTGGAAAAAAAGGTAAGAACGAAATATTCATTTATTTGAGATATTGGGGAATTACTGTACCTAAGTCCCTTTAGGAAGTTATATTGTGAAGTTGAGTATGATTTAATATCCACTAATATGTTTAGGCCTGGTATTTTCACCTCCAGTTATACTAGGAATGAATTAACCAACGGTTAGAATATGCTTTTGTTCAACGTTCATTGATTAAAAAAAGCACATTCTAACCATTGGGGAATTTATTCCTACTATAACCGGAGGTGAAAATACGGGGCCTTAGTAACAAAAATAGTAATAACGAAAAGCAAGATTTTGTTGTTTTTTATTCTATGTTCTGGTTCCCACGAAAAAGGATATCCTGTAATGTTCAGAGAACATCGTGGGAACCAAGGGAAAGAAGGTAGGAGTTGGTGTTCTTCTTAAATTTCTGGAGGTTGTATGCCTCGGGGAACACCTCCCTAGGCAATGAGTTCCAAAGCCTCGCTGTTCGTTGGATGAACGAGTCTTTGGAAAATGATGTTCTGCAGGTCTCCAAAGTGACCACGAAGGGGTGTGATGACTCAACTTGACGGGTTATTCTCGAAGAGACTGCCAAAGCAGGAACGATTGTTGATATTTCAGAAGAGCATCGCCCATGAAAATATCTATAAAATAGAGACAAATCGCCAACTTTTCTACGGTGTTCCAGACAAGTGAGCGAGTTTGTAAGCGAGGCATCACCGACGAGACGAATTGCCCTTTTTTGGACAGAATCCAATAGCCTTAGGGTATGTTTAGGTGCCGCGCTCCAAATATGGGAACAGTATTCCAGGACAGGTCGGATCTGTGCCTTATAGATCATAAGCAGCTGAGTGGGGGTGAAATAGCTCTTGGCAAGAAACAAAAAACCAAGTTTTTGGGATGCACTTTTGGCAATGGACCTCACGTGATCTCCCCAGGGAAGGTTATTGCTGATAGTAATACCAAGCATCGATATGGATGACTTCAGTGGTATGGTTACTCCTGACAAAGTTATGTTAGGCACAGTGAGATCGGCTTTTCTAGAGAAAAGACATGCTTGTGTTTTGTTTGCATTGAATTCTACCAAGTTATTAGATCCCCACTCGAGAATTGTTGCTAAGTCCATATTTATATTATTAACATTTTTTCCTCGTTCATTTCTGGTTTCACGGGCTGATAAAGGGGCCCTGGAAGAGAAAGCGGTATGGAGGGTACTATCATCGGCAAAGCTGTGTACTGGACATGAAGTTGCTTTCAACAGGTCGTTGATGTGAAGTAGAAATAGTGTTGGTGCGAGAATAGATCCTTGCGGAACACCAGCATTTATGAGTAGAGTGTCAGATGAAACTCCATCGACCACTACATGGAGAGACCTGTTTGAGAGAAAACTAGCAAGCAGAGAACACAGCTGAGGGGGCAAGCCATAAGACGGAAGCTTGGCGAGGAGTCCCTGGTGCCAAACTCGATCGAACGCCTTGGAGATATCAAATGCCACAGCTAAAGTTTCTCCATACTTTTCAATAGATAGCTGCCATATATGTGAGACGTAAGCGAGCAGGTCACCAGTTGATCTCTGATGGCGGAAGCCATATTGCCTATCGTTGACAATTCCTGAGTCTTCCAGATATTTCATGAGCTCGATGTTGATGGCTTTTTCCATGACCTTTGAAATAATAGATAGCAGTGCGATAGGTCTGTAGTTGCTAGGTAGGGCCTTTTTGCCTTTTTAGGGACTGGCTGTACTCTTGCAATTTTCCAATTGGACGGAAATACCCCAAATTGTAAGAGTGGTTGAACAACTTGCAAAGAACAGGTGTTAGTTCGGGGGCACATTTCTTGAGAACAATCGGCGGGATTCCGTCAGATCCACAGGCTTTGTTGGTGTTGAGACTCAGCAAAATCTTTCTGATAGTACGTTGGCGAAAGGTGATCTCGGGCATGTGACTGTCAATAGGTGTAATGTTCGGGGGTTGTTTTCCCGATGAATCCAGAGTGGAATTTCCAGCAAATAGGTGCGCGAAGATATTGGTTTTTTCCTGGGCAGTCGTTGCTAGTGTTCCATCTTCTTTGGTTAGAGGAGGAAATGAGCTGGAAGTGAAGTTTCTTCCCACAGCTTTGGCGAAAGACCAAAATGAACGGGATCCGTTAGGACATTCAGCAAGTTTTGATCTTATTTTGGAATTGTGGGCATCTTTTGAGCATTCTATTGTCTCTTTGCAAAAGCCTCTAGCCTCGACATATGCTGCTCTGGTCTCAGGGCCCGGATTTTTTAGCCATCGATGGTATGCTGCCTGTTTGGAAGCCACAGCTCTAGAGCAGTAGAAGAATGGATATATTATTTCTGATAATACAATCAATAGATTCAAAAGACCATTGCCTACCTATTTTGAATTGAATTTACTCGAAACTGCATTACTGAAAATGTTATATATTCATTGAGTTCTCTATATACTCAGATAATATTGACTTGTCCTATAAAACATTTTATTTCTAACTGAGTTGATACGTGTTGGACAAACCAATGGCTTCTTGAGATACGACCCAAAATCAATGAATTTTCAAATAGTTATTGCCAATAAATCTGCTGTGTAAGCTAAGTTCTGAGAATACAATTTTTATTGGTGTCATCCCAAGCAAAAGAAACTTTCAATGAAGATTCCCTTCTAGTGGTCATTCATACTTTTTCTTGTGGAGTGTAGTGTATATTATCTTTCCAATATTTGTAGGTAAATGACTATTTAATACATGTATGTTCCAGATGTCTGGGAATAAATGTGCCTACCACAATTGTGGGCTTGTAGTCCAGAATAATCCTTCGTTGAGACTATTCCATTTTCCAGTGAAAGATACCTCTAGATGTAAACGTTGGATATTACACTCAGGTATTATATCTCCCTATATCTCCCTATATGAGTAATATTATTGTAGAAATATATTAAAGCCTTCCAAGAAGCATTCACTTAGAATAGAATAGAATAGAATTTATTTCTCGAATACATACATGTTTAAATACACAAGAATATACTATTTTATATGGAATGATTTTCATGTATGCTAAAGCTAATGTGAGCTATTGAGAAGTGTAGTTCATTTTGACTTGTTTTTCTACATACATAAAAGCAATTACACAATATGTATAATTAGTAATCGCTGTTATCGTATTATAAGGTTATTAAGACAATATCTCACAATAAATAAATATACAAAAGAACATATTCTGTAAAGACAAGTAAATAATGAGAGAAACTAGAGAAAATAGAAAAAAAAAATATTGAAAAAATTTGTGGGCATATTCCCAATATTAAAAGGTTGCATATATAAATATTTTTGATGAAATAATAACTAGTGAATTTGGTTATTAGAAGAAAGAAAAAAAAATGTTTATCATAATAAAAACGATTTATATGAGGTCATTGAAGAATTCTCTGATATCGTAATAAACATGGGTTTGAAAAAATTGTTTGGCCCTATTTTTAAAAATATTTAGTGGACTGATTCCTGTTATTGCGGACGGTAGGTGATTGAATGTTTGAATTGCCATATATAAGGGACCTTTTCTGTTCATTGTATAATTGAATTGTGGTGGAATATACTTGTTTTTGTTGCGAGTGTCATAGTTGTGAATATCCGTGAATTGTTCAAGTTCATGTTTTTTTTTTAAAGCTGCTAAGGAAAGACGATATGGATACAAATTTGTAATTGTGAGTATTTTCAGTCTTTCAAAATGACAGGATTCGGTTCGTTTAATACCGCAAATGGCTCTGAGAGCTCTTTTTTGTATTATGAATGTGCTGTTGATATCTACTGAGTGTCCCCAAAATTCTATACCAAATTGGACTAAGCTGTAGAAATAAGCGTAATATACTGTGATTGCTGTTTCTTTGCCAATGTTTTTTCTTATGGTAGATATTGCGAATGTAGCACTGCAAAGTTTTTTGTTTAGATTATGAATATGTTTTTTCCAATCTAACTTTTCGTCGATGTGAATTCCAAGAAATTTTACATTTGTTGTCCCTTGTATTTCCCCATAAGGTGTTTCGATATTGATTTGGTTTATATCATTATTTGGATGGAAGGTTATACAATGGGTTTTATCTGTATTAACACATAACATATTTGAGGAGAACCAGTGCATTATTTCTGTAAGTTGTTGGGATGACGACACCGACGAATCTTCAATGTTATCGCTTGAGTCTATTACACTCGTGTCATCAGCAAATAGGCAGAATTCCACAGACGGAAAATTAGCAACTGAGTAATTGATGTATATCAAGAATAATATCGGACCCAGAATCGATCCCTGGGGAACACCATATTGAAATTTTCCGTTATTAGAGTGATATTGTTCTATTTGTGAATTACAATTATGTGTTATTCGGATAAGGACTTCGCGATCTGATAGATAAGATTCGAACCAATTGTTCGCAATCCCTCGTATGCCATAGAATTCCAATTTCTGTAGTGAAATAGAGTGATCAACACAATCAAATGCTTTAGATAGATCGCAAAACGTAACTAGTGGAATTTGTTTATTTTCAATTTTGATGTTAAGTTTGTTTATGAGATCGTATGTAGCATCCGAAGTGTTCATATTTTTTCTGAACCCATATTGAGAATTCGTGAGAATGTAGTGTTTATCTAGGAAACTAATTGTTTGTTCTTTAACAACACTTTCAAGAATTTTTGAAGGAGATGGCAGCAGTGATATGGGACGGTAATTTGTTGGTTGTTCTTTATCACCTTTTTTGAACAATGGCTTGATTACAGTTTTTTTTGAATGTTTGGGAACACACCAGACTCTATAGATAAGTTACCGAGGTATGTTAATGGTCTTTTGAGAATGTCAGAACTTTTTTTTATAATTGTGATTGGTATGTTGTCATGGCCGGTAGACTCTTTATTCTTTAGTTGTTTTAAGGTTATTTCTATGTCGGATTCAATTATTGGTTTAAAGAAAAAAGAATTTGGATGGAAAATTGTCACATTTTTTAGGTAATCGTCGTGGGATTTGGTGTTGTTTGATTTTATATCCATTGTGTTTACAACATTAAGGAAAGTATCTAGAAATGAATTTGCGACGTCTTCTGGGTCATCTATAATTTCCTTGTTTACTTTCAGTTTTATGTTATCTGGTATATTGAATAACCTTTTTTTAATTTATATTTGCATTGATTATTTCCCAAGTGGTTTTTATTTCACATTCAGACTCATTGACGATTTCAATAATCTGTTGTTGTTTAGCCTGGTTAATCAAGTTTTTGAGCAGGTAAAGTACTTTTCAACATATTTCAAAAAATTTTTGGGTCCATGTCTTAATGGATTTAAAAGGTTTTCACGACTTTCGAATGGTTGTATCTGCAATCGTTTCAGTCAAGAATTTTAAATAACCAAAAAATTATACTCTCACTATGGACGTCCAACACGAGAGTATTCAAGTTACCACATCGTCTACAACCTTCAAACAAAAGCATTTACTTATTGAATTTTTTTTAATAATCTCAAGTAACTTTCTCAGCAAAAAAAATAGGATTGCTGGAAGTTCATCTGAAATGTTGATGATTGTAGAATTTAAATTCACAATAGTTCAAGGTATGGAACATTTGATACCGGCATTTGTGTGATACTAGTGTAAAGGGGTATTTGGGTGGTTTGCATAGTTAGCAGACTCCCCAATGGGTCGTTCATCATTCTCTATGCCACACAAAAAGTCACTTTTTATCTTGAGAAAAATTACAGTACTCCAAACTACTCGAATCAAGTTGACTGTGCCTCCATATTATACCGGGTGACAACGAGATCACTTTTGGGCTGCCATTTTTTTATTTTTCCACCATCTTTTATCATAACTTACTTTTATTTCATTATTAATTTAAATTTTGCCGTACCTCGCATATTTTACAGTCATAGTTGCCGTTGCCGTGGAAATGATAAGTAATAAAAAAAAATTCATCATAATGATAAACACTACTTTTTTCCATTTTTATGTCTAAAATGTGACATATTTCAACTCAAATTAGTGAGAGAAGTTGTACTTTCAATCACTAGTGATTAATAGAATATTGTTTTACGAGTTTTACGAGAGAACAGTTTACCAGCCGACGCTGGTAATGTTCACGAGCTTCAAAAAATGTTTTCGACGAGTGAAACACTATACTTTTTCCACAACCTTGTTTATATCATAATAATATGCTAAAAAAGAACGATGAACAAATATTTTATCTTAAATTAAAAATAACAGGATTTCTTTAAACATTACTTATGATTTAAATATTCGTTGATTGTTACATTCGAGCAATTATTCAAAATTATAGGAGTATTATAATCAGTATTTTTATGTATTGAGGTAGACGATGCCACATCTGTTATGATGTTAACTGATGTCACTCCAGATAAAGATGCGCCGTAATCAGATAGCGTTGTGCTTTGTATGGATTGTAAAATTTTGGTTTGTATTTGATTTTTGCTGCTAACTGATTGATCAACATATCCCTCCGTAACGTTACTAGATTTCCAGCCTCCATGCTTTTTTAGTTGAAGTAAATCACCTCCTGCATCCACTAATAGTGTTGCGGAAGTTCTACGCAAACAATTCCCAGTATATTTTTGGGGATCAGGTAAGTTCAAATATTGAGCTATTTGCATAGGAAATTTACTGAATTTATTTATTCCCACAACCTGTCTAGTACACTTTCTGTTCTGGTAGTTAATGAAGAATCTTGAATTTATTTTGTCCATATCTAGTGGACGGAGGTTCATATAAATTTTAGAAATATCTTAGAAGAACCCAGAAATGTGGAGGGTACTTTTGTTTTTGTATTACGTATTGTAACTAAGAGTATACTGCTGGTATCTTTTACATCATTTACTGTCAGATCTGTTAATTCATGGCAACGACAAGCCCCCAAAATTCCAAAAACTAAGGCTACCTACAAACTTTAATATTGATATAATCGAGAATTTGTCGCAATAATTAAGTAATTAACTTAACTTAGTCATTAAGTATTTGGAGTCGGGTGCATTCTTTGAGAAAGTGTGTATCTCATCGGATTTTTTTTTTAACTTTTGGCTTTTAAAACCATTAGATTTTTGTTTAAAAAAAGAACGTAACTTAGGATATTTACTGATATCGAAATTATTTTTAATCGATAAAGTGGTTCTCAACATCGAATACATAGACCATAGCGTCGATGACTCAAATTTTTTTGACAACCATCCAAAATACGCAAGCAGCACAGTTTCCGAAAATGAATTTACGTGATTATCGACTCTCCAATCCATGAATTTTGCATATATCTCTTTTTAGATTTTACTGGTAATAAATCCAAAGAGGTTTCCTCAGCTTGATTTGCTATTTCCGGTGGTGTATTTGGAAAATATAAATCACTTGCCGAATCAGAAATCATGATAACTTAAAAAACTTACAATGCTTTCAGTAATAATGAAACCAGGCAACTAGATATAAATTGTTTTTAAATCTCACGGTATTTTCACGATTCTATTTTGCTTTTTAATCAAACAAAAGTAAAAAAAAATGCATTCTGATTATAGAAATGATCCCTGTCTACGTTTATTAATATTTTAAAGTCATCAAAACATTATATACGAGGACGGGAAATGATTGAAAATATTAATTCAACTTTATGAGAATTTCTCTCACTTGCGACGAAAATCATGTTTTTTATTACAAAATGATGTCTTTCCGTAAAGGGTTGTAGAAAAAAATATTTTTTTCACAAGTGATTAAAAGTGTTACCTAGGTTACCAATAAACAATCATCATACACATTGCTCATTGAGCAGCAACGGTGTCGAATTATTCGTATCGAGAAGGCTGGTTTCTAAATTAAATGCAACACAAGGAACGGTAGCACATATTTTTATTCTTAGTAGGCTGCAACAATTGAAAAATAATTTCTTTCAATTTCTGCGAAAATGGAAAAAAATCAGGTTTAAAACACGTGAGTAAAGCGCATTTAATCACTCGCCTGGTTGAGACGCTAAACATCCAGGTTCGTTATTAAATGCTATGCTTTACTCACTTGTTCTAAAAATAGGTATTATTTTATTGGATGTTTTAACATCTTTCATATCTTGTACAGCATGTATTTCACAAATAGTTGCAATAGAAAATTGATTGGACATTTAGTTGAGAATAGAAAAATAAGTCTATTGAATAAGTTATAAGTTTAATACACAAAGAAGAAATAAAACAATAAGTTTAAAAATAACATAGTCTAATATCGTAACTGACAATTAGATGCTCGAAGTATCGACCCAGCAGATTCTTGCCGGTAAACTCGTTCAGCTACGGCGCATTTTTTCCGCACTGGCCATGATGAATAAGGATGTCAACTTTTTGGCTATTTGAAAACATTATTAACTGCTCAATTACTCTATAATAATCACTCAATTCAAAATTCTCTTAATTGCAGTTTGGACATAATATCACAAATCTGATTCTTATTTAACTATCAAACACTGTCAATAAATTAAACCTCATAGGTACAACGACTCATTTGTTTTCCATGGCCACGGCAACTATGACTATGTAAAATAAGCGAGATACGGCAAACTTCAATTAAATGATGAAATAAAAGTAAGTTATGATAAAAGATGATAATGCCTATGTGCCTATTTAATAAGTTACATTTCAGTTTTTTGAATAAGAACAAAAAATTCAATCATACAACTTTACAGCATTTCTTTAGGTACACAAATAAAGATAAAAATCTCTTAAAATTTTTCTGGAAGTAGAGAGACTATGTGAGTGGAGCAATTTTAGATAGATCATGGCACTCTACATTGAAAACTAAAATTTGATTTAAAAATAAAATTAATGTCAAAATAAATAAAAAAATTATGAATTCGGATGTAACATGATTTAAAGAATCCGAAAAACTAACAATAACCCTGTATTGAATTTCGAAAAGTTAAGGTCATTTCTGGTGAAACCAGAAATTGTAGAAACTCATCGTTATATCAGAAAAATTACATTTAGTTTAAATATTAACACTATCAAGTTTCATTTTACATGGTGAAAAAATGGCAGCCCAAAAGTGTTCTCGTTGTCACCCGGTATACTATCTAATTTCCCTATTTGGTTTAATTCAATTATGTAAATTATTGTGAAAAAAATTCAGGTAACATTACATTGCCTGGTATGAGCCCGAAATCTTTGAAGACAAAATTTTTATGTAGCAGACATTTCAACCCACGTTTGCTAGAATTCAAAAGATTGCCATCAGATGCTGTGCCTGATGGATATCACGAAGATAGTGAACCTGAAGAAAGTTCAGATAAAGAAAATTTGAAATTTGACAGGAGCATAGTTGAAAAAATATATAAGGCACCTACTAAGCATTACAGCCAACAAGATCAGCCATCAACAAGTAAAATGGTGTATGAAGAAAGTACAGGTGAATGAAAAAAATTTTTTGAAAGAGCAACTGAAAATGTCCAAAAAGCAAATCAATAATCTTCAGACTCAAGTTGCTCAAGCGGAGAAAAGAATAATGAAAGCACAACTTTTGACCCCCGTTTCAGTAAGGAATGACATTTCCCAGTTCTCAAAATCAATAGTTCATATGCAACTGAGACACAAAAAAGGCATGTTGGTTACCTTCTGAAAAAAGAACTGCCCTTTCTATTTACTACAAAGGTCCTTCAACATATAAATACCTTAGAAAGAAAGGTCTAATATTACCATCGGTTTCAACCTTTAAAAGCTGGATCACTAATTTTATTTGCAAACCAGGATTCAATAAAAAGGTTTTTTCACATTTAACACTGAAATCTGATACTATGATAGATAGTGAAAAAAAATTTATTGTCTTATTTGACGAAATGGGCATCTAAAGGAATCTTGAATACAATAAAAAACTGGATATCATTGAGGGTTTTCAAGATCTTGGCAAATTTGGCAGAAAAGCTGTACCTGCAAATCAGGCCCTGGCTGTGATGATCAGAGGTATTTATTCCTCTTGGAAATTACCAATTACATATTTTATTAGTGATGATGGTGTGAGTGCCGATAATTTGAGGGATATTTCAACTGAAATATCAGAAAGACTGAAAAAATCTGGATTTCATCCTATAGGACTGACTTGTGACCTTTCAACAAGAAATCATCAATTTAATGAAAAGTTAGGAATATCAATTGAAAAATTTTTTTTTGGATGGTCAAAAATACTATGCCTTTTATGATGCTCCCCACCTTTTAAAATGTATACGGAATAATTTCATAACCAGTGATTTTTTATTAGATGGTAAATTCATAAGATTTTCTGATATACTGAAGGTTTATGAATTGGATAAACAAAGTTCAACGGGCAAGGCTTTGATAAAATTGACAGACAATCATCTAAATCCAAACTTATTTCAAAAAATGAGTGTCAAATTAGCTGCTCAACTATTTAGCCACAGTGTTCACTCTGCAATTAAAACTGCATTGCGTACAGGTCAGCTGGTTTCTATAACAGAGGAAAATACTGCATTTTTTGTCAAAAGTGTGGATGAGATGTTTGATGCTTTGAATAGTACCAGAAATCATTCGAAGAAACCATGTAATAGGGTTTTGAGTTTCGAAAATGTAGAAGTGTTGAATGCACTCAATACTGCATATGACCTATTCAAAAATTAGCTGAAGGTAAATCCCAAAGGAAGACCAAGCCTCCCAGCTCCAATGGTGTATTGCAGACTATGAATGCTGTAAAATCATTTGCTACTGAAGAGAGGGAAAATGAACAAAAAATTTCATTTACTGGACGCCTCATTCAGGATCCCTTGGGAAACCAGTTCTCAGTTTTGAGGCAAAAAGGTGGATACAATCGAAATCCCACTGTTCTCTCATTTGGATCAGCTTTTAAGTTGAATATTGTGACCAATTTAATGGGGCCTCCGAAAACTGCAAATTCTGGAGGATTGTTGGATCATGACGACAATATTCTAACTAGGGCAGCAGGGAATTCTCTAGACACCACATTGAAATCATTCAAGGAGGAGTTATCAATTACAAGTGATTCATCTGAGGCATCAAATTCCACACAAATATCTGTTTCAAGTTTACATTCCGAAACTTTGGAGTCCTGCTCAATTGTGAATTTTGCTGGTTACTGGTGAAAAAATGTCTGGACAAATATAAATGTAGTGATTGTAAGATTTTTCTACAGAATAAGGAGGATTTCACAGATGAGGAGGAATCACTAATTTTTTATAAGAATTATGACCTTCAGCGCACAAGTAGTTTGAAAACACCCTCAAATTTAATGAGGCAATGTACATTAATAACCATGCAGTGCTATAATCATAATATAAAAAATACTGTAAAAAAAATTATCACCAATATTATAAAAAAAGTGTATAAACAACTTGCCATGTCTCTTCCTGAATGGTTTGAGGCACAGGAACAGTGTATTGAGCATAGAAAATATATTGTGAACCTTCTATTAAGAATGTTTTCAAGTATTGTAAAGACATTTCGAATAAAATCAAGACAAGGGCTGGAACAAAAAATGTAGAACTCAATATTCTCCAACATAATTAAATACACAGGAAAAAGGTCATCTTGGCGGCAGCTTAATAACCCGGAGTTTTTTGTAAAATTTCATTTGGTATCATTTCCACTCCTTGATGTCAAAATTTTGCAGGGCAATCATGTGAAAGGAGTTTGGCATATCTGTTTTTGGGGCTAAGGATGAATGTCTTTTTCTTGTGATGGTTCATAGAGGATGCCAAGTGAGTTTTTGCATAGGGTAGGGTGAAGGTGGAACTTGAAATGCAGCCACCTCCTCGTGGTGAGTTCTGGGTCATTTCATAAAAACATTGTGAAATGGGCGAAAAGCTGCAAAATGATGTAAACAAAATTGAATGTATAAATTTACCAACATTCACGAATTATTAAGAAATATAGTCAGTTATAATTCAAAATGCCAATGTTTGTGAAACGGTAAAAACTACAATTCTTCACCTAAATTGAATAAATCTTCTTCTTTTGTAAGTCGATTGAAATGGTTTTATCTCTCTCTATTTCATTCTGAACAACTGGATAGTACTGATAGTCTCATATTGTTTTTAATTTATCAAATATGTTACATTTGATTTATTTGTTTTCAAATAGATATGGCAGAAATGATTTATGTAAATTTGTAGTTTTGGTGGAATAATTAAAAAACGTATTGTTCCCTTTTTTACTAATAGAGGGATATAAATATGCCTCATGACTTTTGAATTCAAGTACTCACTAATAAATATTCAAAAATATCTCAACTAATTGGCATATTTTTTCTTTCATTATAGATTTTTTTCACCATATTTGGAAGAAGATTTGCATCTAATAATTGTTCCCTTATCCCATGTATTGAGTTTTATCATAATAATCTATTTCGATCAGTATGCATACCAGAAAAAAACAAGAGGTTTTTCACTTCCATTGGCATCATCTTCTCGTTCTACCCCACCAATGAGCCATGAAATTGTGCGAGGAAGAGGCAACATCTACCGCATCTACCTCAAAAATTCTGTCCAAATTCGAAGTGCAGCAAGAAAACCAATTTTTCTGTGAGAAACTGTTTTTATAAATTGCATAAAAATAAGTTGATACAGACCAAGTGTACAAAAATTTAATGAAACTATGAAAAAATGTTTGGATCCATAATTGTAACTACTATACATGAAAAAATATCCAATTCATCTTTTGTTTCAATTGCGTTATGGTGATATTTTTCTGCCATCATTTCATCACTTCTACAACCCAGAATGTAAACTCTATAGTGAGGTTTTCTTTACAATCTTCAAAAATTCAATATATTATACATAAAAAAATTGCATATGACTTTTTTCTGGGTCTGTGAGAGTACCATGCAAATTATTGTATTCAAAGTGATTGGATAGTGCGAGGAATAATTTTAAAGATTAACACACATTTTAAAAATATTTTGATATTTTGAAGTAATAGATTTTTCTGAAATTACTTCTTAATGCAACAAACACAAAAATAAAATTTGAAATTTTCTAACAGTCAGAAAATATTGCTTGATATCATAGGGCTCCATATTACATAATTATTTTACAAACTTCAGAAATCTGATAGAAACTTCAATATTCCTTATATTTTCCGGAAGATTGTTATAAAATTTTATCTTAATATTTTTATTCATATTAGTAAATATAATAAACTAAATTAGACCAAGAATACTACCCTATGGGACTCCCATAGACTTTCTCGAGGCAACGGATCTTTCTATCGTTTCTTTTCGAGTTCTACTTATTATTTTCTTTTTCGAATATGACTCTTTCAAATATGACTTTTTCAAATATGACTCAACCAGTCATATGAATTTCCACAAATTCCATATTAAGTTTCCCTAATGAAATATTATTCTTACAGTCGAAGGCCTCAGATGAATTCATGATAATCCCATATGATAGATCTCCCTTTTTTTTTGTTGGAATGAACAAACTTATTCAAATAATCATACTAAAGATTGGAAAACATTCAGTAACCGAAAGGGATACTGATTGTTCAGTCATTGCTATTTCAAAAATGTTTGATAAATACTACACTGATTGGTTCAAAATTCATATATCTACCTTTTTTGGAGGTTTTACAACAGCAACTTCCAGTTCACCTAGAAAAATTATCTCGTCAAAGGACCCTGCTCAAACGTTATGGAAAAGTGCTCTATGTGGGAATTACCTGAATTTTTCATATTGTTCAGAAGAATTTGTCCTGATTAAAAGTTACCATTGTTCTAAAGTCCAATAATCAATAGTTTCTGAGATATTGCAGTCGTATTGCATCCATATTATGGTACTTGGGATATGCGCAACATGAATCTGAAATTCGGTACCCTCCGTCTAACTTTATTCATAGCGTTCTAAAGGTTCTAATCAGCTAGCGCAATAGTACCACAGGTCTCCAATAGGTTAAATTGTAACAAGAGTGTATTTATTCAAGTACGCCTTCAATAAAGGAGGGAGAAACCTGTTGTGTATTTAATATAGGTTGAAAGTTACGAAATAAATCACCCACTCCAGAAATATTTTCAGATTACTTATATTGAAATATTCAAATAGGGGTTGTCTACATGGAACAACTTGCATAACACAATAGCAAAGGTCCCGTGAACGAAACAGAAATGCGACACTCTTACCCAACACCAATTAAATATTCCTTTTCCAGTATCATTGGCCAATATCTCCGAAACTATTGGTTATACAGAAGATTCTGAAAACAAATAAACCACCAGTAGAAAAAAAAACACCATCAGAACGCATTCGAACCGTTGGAATTGATAGGTATACTTCATTTTTAGTTATAATCGAATCTTAAATATTATTATTGGACTTTTAATTTATTTATAAAAATAGTCTTCTCATATTGTTTCTTATAGTGCTCTCCTTTGACGTTCCTACTATCGAATATTCAAATACTATGAGTGAATTAAGTTTCATCTTCTTGATAAATGATTACACAAGAGTAACTCAGAACTCAAAATCTTGCCTAGATCACATATTTATCAGAACCAAAGTAAACATTGAACTTCTTCTACCAATTATAATAAAGACCAACCTCACTGACCATTACAGTACTTTACTACAAATAATGATCGAAAAGAATACAATTAGTTCCAAGGAAAAAAATAAAGTTATTAAAACTGTTAACTACTCCAAATTAAAAACACAACTTCGACATGTAAACTGGAAAGAAATATATCAAATACCAAATCTAGTAAAGGCAACAAAAGAATTCGTAAAAATATTGAATGATAACATCATTAGCTGTACAAATACCTTAAAAATAAGACAGAAAAAGAAAATGCTTGATTACTAACGGAATAATCAAATCTATCAATACTAGAGACACAATGTACCAAAAAACTATTCAAAACCCTAATAATGATATACTGAGAAATAACTATAAACTCTATAGGAACAAACTTGATGATCTCCTGAGAAAAACAAAAGCAAATTATTACAAAACCAAAATTGAGAAAAATCAAACAAATAACACTAAATTATGGGAAACAGTAGGAGAAATTTGTGGGAAAAAGCGTAACACGACTGACATAAAACATATAAATATCTCAGGGCAAAAAACGAATGATATGCATGAAACTGTTGAAGCTTTCAATGAACATTACATAAATATTGGTAAAAAATTAGCAGAAAAAATTGTCAACAATCCCTATTGCAATAGCCCGAAACAAAACAAAAATTATCCGGGGTCCATGTTTCTATTTCCTACAAATCCGACAGAACTAGCGATGCTCATACAATCTCTTAAAAACAAAAAAGCAGTGGGAATAGACGGAATCAAAGCTGAACTCATGAAGCATGTCTCACCAAATATTATAGAACCCTTAACTTACCTAATAATCAGGTTTCTAGCTGAAGGAATTTTTCCATCAGAATTAAAAACATCAATGATTCTTCCAATATTTAAAAGTGGAGATAGAGATGAAATAGTCAATTACAGACCTATATCACTGATAACAACATTATCAAAGCTCGTTGAAGAAGTAATAAAATCTCGATAATCTACCTATATGAAAAAATATAGCATCCTTTCAGATAGACAATATGGATTCCGAGAAGGAATCTCAACACAAGATGCAATCCTGGATTTGATAACAGAAATGTACAATGCACTGGATACCAATAAAGCTGCTCTTTGTGTCTTCATAGATCTCTCTAAAGCTTTTGACACCGTTAGTCACCCACTCCTACTAAAATCACTCGAAAATATCGGCCATAAGAGGAACCGCATTAAAAATGTTCAGTAGCTATTTGGAAGATAGACATCAATGCGTTAAAATTGAACACTTTGAAAGCGACTTTAAAAAAAAATAGAATATGGTGTACCGCAGGGCACTATTCTGGGACCAATATTATTCAACATATATCTGAATGATTTGTTCCTGATACCAACCACGGGAAAAAAAATTACGAATGCCGATGATACTGCTATCCTCTATGAGCACACATCATGGGCCGACCTAAAAGCAAAAGTGGAACAAGATCTTTTGGGTATCAAAGAATGGTTCGCACATAAACTTATAACCATTAATTTCGAAAAAAAACCATTACTTACACGAATAGTAGAAACTCCCCCCCATCGGAACATTTGAATATTGCTAACCTTTTTGAAATAAAACCGGTCTCTCATATAAAGTACTTGGGAATTTTTATATACTCAAATTTGAAATGGAATATACATATTAACCACGTAGTCAAAAAACTCCAATACTTGATATATCGATTTATAACACTGAGAAAACTCTGAGAATACTATATTTTGCCCTTATTCAGTCACATATATCTTATGGAATTCTAGCATGGGGGTCCACAGGTAAAACAATCATGAACAAAATATTATAACTCAAAAGCGCTTTTCAAAAATCATATACAACATAAAGAGAACCCATCCGTCGGATGATCTTTATCAACAAACAGAAATATTAGACCCAATACAACTTTTCT
The DNA here is from genome assembly GCA_018342105.1 of Gonioctena quinquepunctata. NCBI lineage: Eukaryota > Metazoa > Arthropoda > Insecta > Coleoptera > Chrysomelidae > Gonioctena > Gonioctena quinquepunctata. The sequence goes on along the minus strand of JAFIRS010003747.1, from coordinate 55,559 downwards.
TCCACTATAGCAACATAAGGTTACACATAAATAAGCACATATTACATAGAATAGATCATAAACATCATACAAGAAGCAGAGAGCACAAATTCAAAACACCATTTATGAATAAAAGTATTGGGCAAAAAAGTTACAGATATCAGAGTCTGAAACTATACAACAATCTACCGGATATCATGAAAAACATCAAAAACATAAATGCGTTCAAAAAACAACTGAAAAAATATATTATCTCTATACCCCGTGCATACATACATACATACTCTGTTTCATACATAAGTGCACTTACGCTCTTCTCGCTTTATGCATGCATCTGATATATGCACATATATATATATATATATATATATATATATATATATATATACCATAATTACTCTTATTTATTAGGAAATCATAAATTATTAAAACCGAATTGAAATATTGTATATTCATCGTCTGTTAGTTTTGGATTTTAAATGTTATTAAATGTTATTTATTAAATGTTATTTATCTAAATGTTATTTACCTAAATGTTATAAAAATGTTTACTACAACTTTTTTTCAATTGTATTTTTTTTTAATTGTATTTTTTTTTTAATTATTGTATTTTCAATTTGTTTATTATAGCTATGTCTGTCACACACAAGCGATGCTTTCGTGACGTATTACGTTCACTTCCTACCTTTTTTTACTTACTTGTACTACTTTATTCCCATGTTACTGAAATAAACGGTTTTATTATTATATTATTATATTGGACTTCAGCGTAATGGTAAATTTTAATCACGAAGACTTTCTCTAAACAATACCCAGAAAGATCTCTTTTTCTTAAGGTTTGAGCAGGGTCCTTCGACCAGGAAGGTCAAAACAATGACATGTGCACAATTTTACAATATGTAGTGGGTAGGTACTTCGATTCTTGTGTGCTGCTTTTGTTCTTGATATTTTTTATTTTATCGACTAATTCATATTCTGTAACCGGGCACGAAAACAAAAATTGGAATAGAAGGCTATCGACCTCTCAAAACCACTCAACCTCATAACTAATAGAAATTAAAAAATATCTCAACTGAAAGGCACATTTTTTCTTAATTATATATATTTTTCATTTAAGTCAGAAGATTTGCATCTGATAATAATTGCTCCATTCTCCCATGAATTCAAATTTATCATTGGGATTTATTTATTATCCGACAAATACACGTCACATATCAAATAAGAGATACTGGAGAACTCAACTTTTCATAATTTCGAGATTATTAGCAAGAATTATATTTTGTTACCGATTCCTTTTTTCTAAAATGAAACAGAAGTTCAGTTTTGTTTGCCATCCGGTGGTGCCGCCACTTTACGGAATACAATTTGAACAGTTTCCCTGAAAGTTTAATAGATGGCGATCACGAATTGTATCCAATACTTTTTCCATAAGGATTGACTGACTATGTATCTTTAGACAATGATTCAAGACTGTTTTTCAGATGATTTAAGCAATACTAATTGCCATAGAAACAGCAGACAAGGCAAACATTCCAAAACACCAAAGATTGATGGAAATCTAATTAGGTCACATGTGGAGTCATTTCAACCTGCAGTCTCTCATTACCGCAAACAAAAGATATCGTGGCATAACTATAAACATGATGTATTCTGATTTTAAACAAGAGCACGAAGTAACTTGCTTTTAGTGTGGTTACGAAAGAAATGAATATTTCATTTACCAAACTTAGGCACGGGCAATGCGAAATCTGTAAAAATTACTCCACAATCCGGAACATACCAAAGAGAATCCAGGTGTTGAGTGTGTTTCATGGAGGTCTCATATAAACAAGGCAGGTAAAGCTCACAGACATGAGACTTGCAAAAAGTTATTATGCTTCCAGGATTGAACATGTTCAAAAAAGCTATATTTTGTCTAAGAACCTTCAATCAGAGTTTCGTCCCTTTATGAACTGAACAAAAACATTTACTTTCTAATGCGGTTCTTTGGCATGAAGATCTAGCTGGAAGACAGGAAGAAGATATCGTAAGCGTGTATTATAACTTCCTCTAGAAATGCGAGATCGTGAAAATATAATATTATGAGTTGATTGTTCTTCCCAAAATAAAAACTGGACACTTTTGTCCTTCTTAATTTATAAAGTAAATTTATCAGAGATCATTACACATTGAATTTGTTTTAAATATTTTGAACCAGGGCATACATTTATGTCTGCAGACAACTTCCATCACCAAGTGGAACTTGCTATGCAACGGGACCCCAAAGTATACCATTTCTGAGATTTTGTGAATGTAGTGGCAAAAGCAAACAATACGAAAAATAATGTTTCAACGCCTCATGATTTCTTTGAATGGGAAGACTACTCAATTTATTATTTGAAAGAGTTGCAAGCTCGGATCTACCTGAAAGACATCGTACAAAAGAAGAGCGAAAAATTTTACATACAAAACAAGTTTTTTCAGGTGATGAACTGGAGTTAAATTTTCTCAAAAATAAAAATCTAAAGAACGGAATAAGATTCCCACTAAATAAGAAGCCCATTAGAAGAAGAATAACATTATCAAGAAATTATCATCCATTATCCCGGAACATCGTATTCAGTTTTGGAAAAATCTGCCTATTAATAATGCTGCCTCTGATTCAGTCAACGATATAGATGAATAATAACGAAACAAAATTCGTTCACTAACTTTTGCAATTATTCATATTTATCCTTTTTTATGCAAAAACGACTTCGGCAAATGTAGTATCGTTTTTTTCTAGTTTTGAATTACTTATTTGTTTTTATTTCGACGAAACTTAGTTCATATGTAACTAACTAACTCATAGGTATTCATTATAACAATCAAAGAAGTTATACTTACTGTGTCTAAATTATTCACCACTTCACCAGCGATCGTTAGAAATTCAATAATTTCTTATCTCAAAAGTGGTATCTGCCCTTTTTTTTCTTGGTTATAAAAAAACATTTATATATTATAACATTTTAATTTTTCTGCTGAAATGAAAATAAATCACGATAGTTCAATATTTTGTTATGTGGAAAAAGTTGGAGATTTGGAGTCAACTTCAAAATCTATTTTCTCTGTTTCAACTTATGTGGAGTAACAACCTTTAAGAGTAGCACGGCAGTATTCCTACGCGAAGTTCAGTGGTAGACACCAGCTGAGCGAGTTGTTTATGTGCGCGCCGTTGTTTACCGCTGCCATATCTGATTTTGTTCAAGTGAGTATCCGCCCCAAATAATTAGTTAATGGAAAACATTATATTGTGCCTATAGATAACTTGTTAAGTCTACTTTGCAAAACATCTTCACGTTTAAGTTTCATGTCGCATTTCTGTCAAATGTAGAAAAATATGGCCTACTTAGGCCATATTGGGTATACCTGTGATCTGTTTCACATTTAATCACTAGAACTTCTTTGTTGCAGCCATGAGTACCTCAGGTGATGCGAAGAGAGACAAGTGGACCCAGGAAGCTGTCAATAAGGCTTCAAAGGCAATTACGACAAAGATAATGTCTGATTTCAAAGCGGAAGTGGAAATTTGTGTCCGCCGTAAAACTCTTCGTAGATACGTCAAAGCAAATTCTATTGTGAAAGCCAAACTGGGACAAAAATATACTCTCTCTGAGAAGCAGAATGCTGAGCTTTCTGCTCGGATTGTACGATTAGCGGAAGTTGGCTATCCAATAACTACTAAAATATTGGGACTGTGGGTCATATTTGTTGCATTTTTACTAAACATCGTATCGGAAATTTGTTTAGTAATATTACAATACAGGTGTTGCAATTTCGTTGAAAAATTTGATTGAAAATGTTTTGTAATTTCAGTATATTGCATCGTAAATTCACTATAAAATTTAGTTCTCATTAAAAATTGATAAATAAATCGAACAAACGGTCAGATGACGACAGATGCGAGTACCATGGATAATTACTGATATCAAATAGAAAATTAATTATTATTGAATTACTTACCACCAATTCATGTTCTTTTAACTTTCAACAAATGACCTTCGATTATGACCAATAACTCCTTCCAGTTACTTTAGCAATAGTCTCACAAGTATTATTAACTTCTCCCTATTTAAATAGGTGATTTTTCATCAACACAAGTTTAAACAATGGGAATTATAAAAAATGTATTATTCAAAAGTAGCTTGCTTTTTGGGTAATTTTTAATGACTTTAGAGTAATTTCAGTTTCAATACATTTTTGAAACTTTAAAAAAAATTGTAGTGAATCAAGTCACGAACATTGTAAATTTTAAAAACTTTTGATTGGAACAGTTCGGTAAAATTACAATAAGTGTAGGGTTACTACATGAAGATTGTAGAATTACGACTCATCTCACTAGGTTTCCTCACATTTCTTGGTATAATTGTATTATACATATTTTGTATTGACGATACACTGATTAGTCATTTCACTCATATGTTGTATCGTAAAACAATTGCAATTTTACAAAAGAAATTAACAGTGCAGGTATAACATGCAATGCCGTCGTGAGTTCTATGCTGTTTTTCCTATTTTGATGAATTGCAAGAGTAAAACATTTTTTCAAATGCGGAATAACTTGAGACTTACATTTCTCTGAAGGTAATTTGAATTTTATATAACTCTTTGGTAAAATCTCTGTATACTGTTCGATTAGTTCCACTTAGAATTTTTGCGCTGGTTGAGCTATATTCATTTCCCATAACAACCCGAAAATTCAGCTCTACTTCTTCATTCATCTGGCTCCATTGCTTTTGCCCTCTAGGGACATATATGTCCCACCCAATGCTCATAAATTTCTGTAGCGGTCAAAGTGAATGCAGAATAGCCGTAACTGGGACAATTCAGTAGTTTATAGTCATATTTTAGTTTCGTAATATGTGGCAACATGGGAAATTTGCGTACGTGCTCTATTTTCAGTATTTTGCCAGTTGTCTTCAAGGAAGTAACTCATAAAATAGTGACATTTATACAATATTTAGTTCCACTAGCAGACCGTTTGATAGGTGAAGGCAGAAAGGGAACTAGGCGAAAAAGCACAAGAACAATTGGACGTCATTCTGAATCTTCAGAAGACAAAATAAATGTTGGAGATCATTGCCTGTGCAAGAAAAAAACAGAAGAAATTGTTAAAGCTGCTCTCAACAGAAGAGAGAAACGTACAAAACTGAGGTGTAAAATGTGCAATTTACCACTATGCATGGATTGTTTCACACTATTCCATTCTTAATATTAGTTACTGATGGGACATAATTGTCCCACTATAAAATACTGTTGGGACATATTGGTCCCATTTTTTGTTTGTTAAACTGAGTAAAAAATTCATAAAATTTCATTATATTTGTATTCTGCCTAGTAACATATTCCACATCCACTTAAAAAAATGGCCAGAATCTGGAAACAAAACATCCGGATTGAAAGGGTTGAAATTAAGCCTACAGTCATGGTCTTCTTTACTCTGCACGAGATCGCAGAATTTGCATTTTCGAGTTCGATAGTCGAGTATTTTCCTGGTCAAAAATCCAATAATTGTGCCGTATCCATCTACACTGTCATAACTTCTACCATTACCACGTTTGCTCCACCCCATATCATTAGAGACGATCGCGTTCATAATGACCACCAACACAGTATCAATCTCCAGTGCGTTCGTGAAGTGAAGTACCATGTTTTGGTTTCAAATGTCAATAGATATTATTAGCAATATCGTAGTCAAAATCAACAACGTTCGTTTTGTATACCCCTGTGATTTGAACAAAAATAACTTACCGAAAACAACTCTTGTATTCAGATCTGCAGCTTTTTGTTCTGCCGTTCGATTTGCGATGTATTTTACCAGTTTTTACTGTCGCACTGTTGCAGAATTTGCACATAAAATTGAGAGCAACCCCAATTATCGTCTCTCATTCATGATGTTTGTCATCAAAAAAAATCCTCTTGCATTTATCACAAAACAAATTTTTGATGAGCACGGACAATTCCACGATGCGTCTACCTTTCTTTATATAATTTCTCATTTTCCATTTTCAACTTTTTTTTGCAGCCAACATCACTGCGACAGCATTGCGTCTTTTTCCCAAATGGCTTTCTTTTATGAACCGTCCCTTGTGAATTACAGTGATTGGAGGCATCGCGTTAACAATTCATTAGTTTCCAATCACTTTTCATCTATCTGATCGTCGGAACTATGAAAGTCACTGACCACAGCCACAGGGTGGTGTTGCCTAGCACCACCAACACGAGATTCGATGGTTGAAATCGTGGGGAATTCGTACAAACGGAACACCAAATTCACTTTTTTGATTGACGTACATCTAATGGGCGACAAATATAAAACTTTTGGCGCATACCGTACCGTTCCAAATACCTTAATAACTTCAACTTATGCTCTTCTTTTTGAAACGCGGCGTTTTCTTCAATTTGTTCTTATTGTTTTTCTATCAAGGTTGATCTTCTATCCAAAAGCAAATTGTATTTTTTAAATATATCCGGAGTTGTCAAGGCTCTATTTACCATTGGTATTCTCCTATTTTTTGCTTTGCTTTACACCTGAAGGTATCGCACAGTGTAGAACATAGTTGAGTGGCAGTTTCAAATTATCACTTTTCAGTTTTTTCATGCAGGTGTTCCTACAAAGAAAATATGTTCATGATCAACAATGAAAATAAGTTTTTTGTGAAAGCGTTTTGAAATTGACGAATTTTGATATTCATTAGAATTTCGAAATTACTCTCTTTTAGGCACTAGTGCCTGAAAGTAAGTTGTTGTAGGAGTTTTCGAATGAATTTTTCGATTTTTCGTGTCTTAACGTGCATAGTGCAGCTTCATCAGCTTGTTCAATATCCAAAGACTCGTCATTATCACTCATTTTTGGCGATTTTTTCGCAAAACTGCCCACCTTTCAAAATGTTCAAAAATACAAATAAATGCATAAAAAGATCAAATTAATTGGTTGTGATAATCGGTGAGATGAATAGGTCTATAGATGAGAGGATTTAGGACGGAACTGGATTGGGCTGGATGATGATGAGAGCTGGCGTGTAGGTATCGGTTGGTGTGGGTAGGTTTCCTGTATAATGTGATGAGGACATCTGGAAAAGGGAGTGACTTGTCAGCTTCGGTTTCCATAGTGAATTTTATGTTGCGGTGGATATTATTGAGGTGATCCAGGAATCCATGAAGAGTCATATAATGAATATATTGTCGACGTATCTGAACCAAAAGCTGGGTTTGTGGTGATCAAATGACTCTAAGGCCTTAGACTCGAATTCTTCCATGTATAGGTTTGCAAGGACTGGAGTCACAAAATCCTAAATGAATACCTTTCCTCAACGTTATTACTATTTTCATATAATTTTTTTCAGCTTCCTTGAAAATGGCTCCAAAATTGGAGGCGAAACGTCGAAATAATCAAATTTCCAGACGCGGTTCAACCCGAAATTCACATATTCCAAATGTATATACATATATTCTTATATTTTTCGGAATAAAGGTCTGATTCAGTCAATCGTATGAATTCTTTCCAATGACGTTTCGGCATAGTATTTTTCATCTTCAAACACGAAAAAAAAAATCTCTGCTGCAATTTTTATGTTTGTTTGAGTAATCTTCCAGTAATTTCGTGTACTTGGATACTTCACAACGATGGGAAATAGAATAGGAAGAAACAACACGAAATTACTGGAAGATTACTCAAACATAAACAAGAAAATTGCAGCAGAGACCTGATGATGATAAAAAGTATGTCGGAACGTCGTTAGAAGGACTGAATCAGACCTTCATTCAGAATTGAAAAAAAATATATATTTATTTATATATATGTATATATACAGTGTCCGTCATAAAGTTGGCTACATATGGGAAAAAAAATTGATATTGAAATCCGTTGAGACTCATATCACGTAACCTCAGATATGGCGGGAATTTAAAAAAAAGTTGTCTGTGGTGCCAACAAATGGGACAAATTGCAAGATATCGGAACATTTCAATGAGAAAATGTGTTTGGAATCCAACGAGGACCCCATGTACCGATTTTGAACCTGATTGAAAAACATTAAACATTCTTGTTGTATCTGGAAACAGCTTTAATAACCTTAATCACATAAGTTTGGGTGAAAACTAATCAATTTTTTGTGGAATAGACATTTTGTGGGAGATTAATTATGAAAACACGAAGGTGGTCACTTGAATATTGAAAATGTTTGCGCCACGTGCTTAAAACACACTCTTTTCGCAACTTGTTACATAAATAGCTATCAATACACTCGGAATAATGTGATAATTCACCACTTTCAGTCTCTGATGTTTCATCGAGTAATTTTTTTTGTAAAGCATTCTGAAAAAATCAACTTTAGGATATAAGTAAGTACCTACTTGAAAATTACACTTCAACATCAAGTACCTACTGAAGAATATCTATCTATAGGGGTATCCTCGCTACTATAATTGTTTTTTTTGTGGTTCTCATGAATCTGGAATATGAAGGAAACATAATTTATGTACCCCCTGTTCAAAAGTCATATAAAGAATCCAATTTTCCAGAATTTTTTTCCACATACCTTTTCAATATTACTACCAAAGTTCTGCACACCTTCTATCTTCACTTCATTCAGACTCAGATTTTTTCTTGGATTTTCTTCATCTCCACCTCCAAATTCATAGTTTCTACTTTGCATGTTGATGAGTGTTTCTTGATCCCCATCACAGTCAAAAGGATTTTGAAGGCCTGTGTGGCACTTTTCATTGAGTATTGACATCAGAAATTTATCTAGATCGTCAAAAAATATTAAATGCTTTTGCTACATTAATTGAATTCAAGTTTGTAATTTATTGAGAAAAAATCAGGAAAACCACGTAAAATTCAGCATTCTCCTAAACGAATGAAAAAATTTAAGGGGTTTAACAAAATTGATTGAAGTTATTGTTAGAGGAAACAAATTCACAGCTTTCTACTACACCCCCTATGGACACGAAAAAGGATTAGGACATTTGCGCATTCCAAAAGATGACAAAGCCATTGTAGCTGGTGAATTGGCAAAGGGTGTACCAGTATCCAAGTAGGTTTTTTTTCAGTCATTTGCTTTTTCCATATAACTTCTCATGTAATCATTTATTTTCAGAATTTTTGGTTCTACTCGAGAAAACTTCAATAAAAACATATTGAAGAGAAGTGATTCATTAACAGGAAAAAACGTTCATCAACAAGAATACTATCACTGAGAAATCACAGCGAATCGATGATATTCAAGAACTTCCAAAATTGTTTGTTGATGTTCGCAAAAAGTTACATCAAGCTTATATTCGGAATGCTCGTCAGTATAACTTGAGAAAACGAGAGCTGGAATTTCATGTCGGTGACAGACTTTGGAAGAAAAATGTAACTCTTTCTTCAGCTCCGAATAACTATTCCGCAAAATTGGCTCCCAAATTAATACCTTGCATTGTTTCTAAGGTTATCTCTAACTTGGTTTATGAGCTTAAAGACATGGATGGCAAAGACTTAGGACGTTGGCATGTTAAGGATCTAAAATCCGCTTTTGTTGATAATGATTCAAATTTATCTGATGAAGAATATTTTAGTGCTGGGTCCGAGGGTTCAGGCGACTAAATATTTTTCTCTTAACTTCTCGAGAGAGGGCATACTCCTTCTTTATCTTTCCTTTTTCTGTGGTAGTATTGATATATCTTTCTATTCTTAGGGCTCTGTGAGAGGGGCCTAAGAATTCTCTCACCTTTAGCATTTACCAGATGTTGAGAAGAAGTCTCAAAACTGGCCACTGACAAGAAAATCTTTCAACTTTTTATTTCTATTCTTAGGTTTCTATTCTTAGGGCTCTGTGAGAGGGGCCTAAGAATTCTCCCACCATGGCATTTACCAGATGTTGAGAAGAAGTCTCAAAACTGGCCACTTTCAGAATACATTTCCATCTTAGATTTATATTCTTAGGGCTCTGTGAGAGGGGCCTAAGAATTCTCTCACCATGGCATTTACCAGATGTTGAGTAAAAGTCTCAAAACTGGCCAATTTCAGAATACATTTCCATCTTAGACTTCTATTCGTAGGGCTCTGTGAGAGGAGCCTAAGAATTCTCTCATCATGGCATTCACCAGATGTTGAGTAAAAGTCTCAAAATTGGCCACTCACAAGAAAATCTTTCAACTTTTTATTTATATTCTTGGAGGTCTGTGAGAGGGGCCTAAGATTTTTTCTGTATTTTTTCGGTTTAGTACTTACTCGTCTACTATTTAGTTGAGTATCCCTTGGTTTTTTGAGAGATATCGATACATTTTATTACCTTGCCTTTTTCCTTATATTTGCATTAACTTATCGTTTAGTTGTCAAAGTCAACCTTTGAGGAAAAGTGTATATGTTGATGTAGAACGTAGCAAAAAGGTTGTACTTTGAGGAAGTGTTTATCTTTTGGTAATTCCTGGTGGAAACTCTGTACTTCCAAAAAAGGAACTTTGTCAACTTTATGTGAGAGATTGATTTTGAATCATTTTTGCGGTTTTTTGTAGTTTCTTCAATTTGAATTTATACAGAATTACTTTGCCTTTCGTGAAATCTGGTTACCGACTACATCAATGTATTTCACTTTTGATTTCCTTTCATTTCTTATCTTCTCGTAGCTTTATTAGAAAATCGGATCTTAAACTGGAAATGATGAATTTCATTTCGTTTGAGATAGTCTAATAATGTCTTAATCGTATCGTATCGTTGCCGTATTAGACAATTGGATCTTTGACTGGAGATGATGTATTTCATTTCGTTGGAGATTGTCTAATAATATCGTATCGTATCTCACCGTATTAATTATTTGTATCTTTAACTGGAAGTGATGGATTTCACTTCGTTTGAGATTGTTTAATAATTTTCCAGTGGGGCATCAAATTCAGAAATTTCTCCGATATTACCATGGTTAAGTTTTGATGTTGCACAATTTTGGCAACATATCGTGGTTACTGTAATAATGCAGCTAGGGTGCTAATTCAGTTTGATTCTCTCATCTGCTTTTCTCATCTATCTTATTTTTTCTCTTATCTATTTATCTTATTTCTTTATTTTATCTGTCTCTTTTCCTTGGCTGATTTATAATTAAATTAGCGCAAATGCAAAATGTTGAAGGGACTCGCTTTTGTTAGGTGCGTGCATAGTTCGGTCTGGCTGTTGGATTTTTTTTTGAGAGGATCTTTAGAAGGGAAGGTATTGGGGGGTTGTATTTGGCTAGTCGTGAGTCTACGGGTAATCATGACTTCAGGTCTTAAGGGTGACGGCTAGATGCAACTACTGTGCCGACCTCAAGTCGACTGGTCTGCTTAGGCTGAGGACTTGCTCGCAGTGGCAAAAACGGGAACATTCCCGTCCCTTTTGGCATTTTGTATCGTGAACCATAAGTTCATTTTTAGTTTGGTGACGCTCTGGTTACTCCAGTTGTAGGTAACAGCTGGTAAAACCAAAATTTGTTTATTTCATATCGGTATTATTTTGTTTCACCAGGTTTGTGCTAAATGGGGCCTTTCTTGTCCTGATTCGGTAGGACCAGTGGTTGTCTCGAATAATCTGGGTACGAGTGGTTATGGGTGTTCCTCAACGGCGCAGCACCTTGCAGCGACGAGGACACTTTGGCTGGATTGTTTGGGAGGACTCCGGTTACACAGTTTCTGGGCCTGGATGCCGTCATTCATCGCAACCATTTTTTCCCTTCGTTCATTTAGTCTGTTGTGAAAACAGAGAATTGAAGTTTTAGCTTGGTAAATGCTACTATTCACTCATTTTTCAAATGTACTTTTTCCTTCACTCATTTAGTTTGCCAGGAGTGCAACGAGTAGAAGCTCTAGCTTTGTGAATGCTATAATTTACAAATATTTCGTTTGATTTGAATACTTTTCAACCCTTTCGCCTGTCAGTATACAGGGCTGTTGAAAGTTAGGGTTGGGTTTTGAACACATTTGATAGCATGCCTATTAGCTTTAATTTTTTTCTGTTTACAACCTTCACTTAATTCTTATAGAGTCAGTGTGCCTGGGAATTTATAGCGTTTCAGAATTTTTTGATAGTACTTTCAGCTTACTTTAATACCGGTTTCAGTTGCAAAAGGATAAAAATTTGTAAACTTCTAGGTTTCCAAATTTTTACACCGGGTTGTGGTGGTGTGTTACAAATTTTTCGTTACTTCCTTATACATAATCAATTTCTAATAATTTTTCCGGTTATCTTCACAGTGGTACGGGTCAGTAGTCACTGCTCAGATCGTGAATTGCGAAACAGCGATCTTCATTATCGACCCTTGAAAGTGGGATCAGGACAATTGTTTTCATGGCAAGTTGAGCGCTTGTTTTTTCCATAAGTGTTTTCGAATAGAGAAAAAACCGAGAATGGTTTGTGAAAAAACAGGTGAATTGGTGATTTGTTCGAACCGAAAGGATGATCGTTCTCTTTCTTCGATTGAACCTCGACAAAGGCAGGTGTGCTCAATGAATTGATTCTGGTAGGTTACGATTTTTAAATTGAATGGCTATCGCTGTTGATATTGGTGGAGTATAATTATTTCCTTTATTCTGCAATCAATGTTGTAGTTGATTTACATTATTTTTCCGCTTTCTATATGCTTGTAATATTTGAATTCTTGGATGGTAACTGCATGGTTATTTTTGAAGGTCAAGTATTAATTCTATACTGTCAGATGTTCGTCACCTTTGTAATTATCAGTAAATTTCCGATGAAATAATCGACATATTATTTTATATCTTACATATTGGCTAATTCCTATCAAGGTTGATTTGTTTCTTGGATTGAAGTAAAGGAATAATAACTATATATATTTCGGCTATTTTAGAAAGCATTAAGTGCACATGTCTATGTGGCTGACGTAGTATCCGTTCAGACCATTGGGGACAAATTTTTTTAGAAATCAGTTCTACGCTTTTCCCTTTTTTAGGTACCAGATAATTGGTAATTTCGAGTAGACTAGTGCTTACCTCACACTACCAGGGGATTATTCCAAGGATTCCGATTGCAAAGGGTGTATTCGACTATTCTGGGACAGTTCTGCAGTAGGTACCTTATAGGACAGCTCTCTAGTAAACAATTTTTTATTTAATTTCATGACTAAACGTTTATGACGTTATTTTGGTTTTCTCTTGAGAAAGAATCGCTTCTGGAGAGGATTGTACCTCTGCTTAACTTGTCTCAGAACACTTGATTCAATATATTCCTGAAGCATAAAATTTGATTCACATTTAATAAGTTCCTTTTATCGATTTACTTCATTCAATTCACAGTGAGGGTTATTTGATTGTTGATCGTTGTAGAATCAATTCATTTCAGTTACTACCTTGTCGCCAAGAGCAGGGAGATTCATTCAATTTTTTGAGAATTACCTGGCCTATCGATTTGAAAAGGGAATTTGCCGCCCTATTTAGAAATATCTCTGAAAATTCTTTGATAAAAAGAATTATTTAACTTTATCTTTATCTAAGAGAGTTGTGCCCACTGAAAGACGTGTGGTCTCTCTCTTCTTATCTCAACTGAATTGTATACTTTTGCGTTAGGGCCTGATTAATATCTTGGTTCATGAACACTAATTTTTTGTAGCTTACTATTTGAAGTATGTTGGTTCATAACGCTATATTTTCCTTTGGTATTTGCTTTAAAATAGTATATTTTTGCACTGGCAACATTTGAATATATTGCTTTAAAATACTTTATTTTTTCTCTGGCAACCCTCAGAGTATTTTTTCCTAGGAAATATTATATTTTTTCTCTGGCAACCTTTAGAGTAGTTTTTCTTTGAAAATATTATATTTTTCCTCTGGCAACTTTAGAGTATTTTTGCTTTACAATACTATATTTTTTCTTTTCCTGGTAAAGTCTCAAGGAAATTTTTATATTTCTTTTTGAATACATTTACTCATTAAATTTTTTTGACTCTTCTGGTACATTTAATCTTCTTATCAAAGCTTCTTCGTTTCAAAATTTAACTGAATTTTATTATAACGTTTTGGGTGAGGTTTGTTTAGTTCTGTATTGAATTTTTGTCATTGTTGATTTTTTTTAAATGATTAAAATTAACTTGGAAATTTAAAACCAGAATAGCATATTTTATTGCTACTTAATTTTTTTCTTTCACTGTTATCTTCCAGTTTTATATATGGACTGAGGCATATTTTTTTTGTATGCTACCATTTGCATCTATCTTCTGACTCTAGATTAAAATTTGAATCATACAAACTTGAGGTTCAAAGGATGTCCTTCCTTCTCCCCCATTTTGTACAGATTTTGATTCCTTTCATCTTCTTCGCATGATATATACCACGGAGTGAAGCCACCTACTGAGACAGAAGGACTGGTACCCTAGGAGGTCATACAAGCACGTCAAATTCAGCCTGGTCCGTGAAGATCAAATTCACGCCAACAAGGGGGTCTAAAAATCAATAGATAACCACCCACGACCAGATTCGTCGTCGTACCGCTGAGACCATCTTCGTGTAAACCAGCCTTCTTCATCTCCCTCCATTGAAGACATATGCAGGTATATACCGTATCACCAACGTCTAGAGGAATCTTGATTATTTGTACATGTTCAAATTTTATTGGAGTCAAAAATTTTTCATATACATGCAATTTTTCAATTTTCTTCATTAAATCTTTTTCTACTCTTCAAGTAACATTGTTAAAAGTTTTTGTAATTTTCCTATCCAGTCAATGTTATGATTCAGTCTGGAATAAATTTGTTAAGTTGATTTTCTGCATATTTATTTGCCTTCCCATACAAGCTAGGTGACATTTATTTAATGAATTTTTGTTTATCTTTGGCTTTTGTCTTCAGCAAGCCTGGCGCCCAACTCTTGAACTAGTCAAGTTAATTAATGTATAATTTTTTTTAGTGGCCCAATTTGATAAACTAGGAAAAGTCATAATTGAACCTTACTCACGGCCCAACCGTATCCATCTGAGCGGCCTATCGGCAAAGTGATTTCACCTTCTTAAATTTGAGTCAAATACTTCAAATTTGGGGTTCAAAAATGAAGGGGTATTACAATCTATGAAAGAAATCGCCCACGGACACTATTTGGAACATGCTACTGTGTCAGTTATTATTGGAGAAAGAGCAAAGTACTGTGGGAGGTATTGGCCCCAAAAGAGTTGAAAGTCCCTTCAGTTGAGGAATGAGAAGAAATATTTGATGTTTTTTTTTGACAAATGGAATCATTCAAATTGTCAGTTGATGGTAAACATATAAACATCCAAGCACCGAAGCATTCTGGGTCGGTGTTCTACAATTATAAAAACAACTTCAGTATTGTTTTCATGGCAACTTGTGATTCTTTCTATAGATTCACTCTCGTTGATATCAGAGCTGCTGGCGGCAATTATGACTCTGCACTATTCAGTTCTTCAGGGTTTGGAAACGCCAGCCTGTCCAAGAAATTGCCAATCCCAGCACCAAAACATTTGCCAAACACAAACATTAAATTTCCGCATTTTTTTAATGCCGATTATGCATTTCCGTTGGGGAAAAATATTATGCGTCCTTATCCAGGAGGAAATTTAGGTGAAGATAAACAAATATAAAATTATCGACTTTCTCGAGCTAGGAGGACTATTGAGAAGACTTTTGGCATTCTTCCGAACAGATGGAGGATCCTTGGAAGGCCATCGATTTGTGAATTGGAAACTTGTGAGAGTATTATATAGGACACTATAGTCCTGCACAACTTTGTCCTGAAGAAAGAACTTGAAATTCCTGAAAACGAAATGCAGATCCTTCGCAGAAAGGCTCAAGAAGACGTAATAATTCACGAAGCGTTGGATCTAACAATTCAAAAAGAAAAAAATCGAGAACTGAGGGACACTATATGCCAGTATTTCATGTCCCCACAGGGTTGTGTACCATGGCAATTTGTTAAAATTAATGAAATATGTGTTCATGGAGGTGGATATTTTAAACACCATTGTTTGATGTACTTTTAATGATGTTCAGAACTTTTTCAATCCATTTCAGAGGTTATTTTATATGATTTTCATTTAACTACCACCTATTATTTCCAAGAAAAATTATACAAAGATGTTGTAGTAACTGCCACAGCTAAAACTACATTAAAAGATTATTCTGCTACCGCTCACCAAGATGAGAATACCATTGGCTTGGAAAATCAATTCTCCTGCAAATTCTCTACAGGGTACTGTATAGATGCTTTCCAAGGGGGAATAGCTTGGGATGTAATAAAACCCAAGGAGTGTCAAAGATATTGAAAGCTTTAAGAAGGAAAGGCTAACAAAGTCACCGAAAGATTGAGCGCCAATGATATAAAATTATACCTGGTCATCGAAGATCGAAAGAAGTTATTCGCTGTTCAATTGATTAAAGAACATCTATTTGTAATGTAGTAATGTGGATAACCGAACATCCTAGGATACTAATATTAGAATTTCCGAACAATACTACCAATTTATACAGAGAGTTTGACCTTACCTGGGGAGAACCAACTGCAGATCTCATTACATACGTCAACTCAACATTTTTATACATTGAACAATCTTTCAAGAGATCTATGAATGCTATGTTAGCAGAAACAATTCAACGAAGATTTCTGTTGAAAAGAGAAATATTAAAAAACCGATTCATTATAGCTCAACAATCACCAACGATCATCGTTCAATTATTGTATCAACAACCTGGTTATATAGCAAAAATCAATGAAGAAGTAATATATTTGCTCAAATGCATTCCAGTCATGGTCAATATAGGAAAGAAAACAAAACTGCTATCAGGAATTACCAGTGACGTATTTGAATAAATCTTATTTTATGGCTCCTCTAACCCGGACTATTCAAGAATTTGGACAACAAATAGAATGTTCTTCAATAATTCCTGCGAAATACTTTATAGATGGGATGTGGATTTCTTATGATCCTCCACCTATATAAGTTGGGACAAGTGAAATGGAGATGTTGGTCGACGTCTTACGTGAAATCCGGGAATTCGAGACCAAGAAGTATATCCTGAAATCATCAGTGGACAACCTCCTATACGATGTAAATCAATGGGATCATCTCAATCTTTCCGAGCACGACCACATCCACAAAGCTCACTGTATCCCCCATTTTAATCGCCATCATGCTGCATACCTTAGATTGTTAGCCGCACGGAAAATCACCCACTGCGATTGTTTGCACCGAAAAAATTATCCATAATGGAAGACCCCCCAAATGCAACTAGATGGAATAAAACCTCTCGTAGTCGGTGGAATATATACGGCTGAAGAAATCAGAAATACTCAGGAAATCTTACTATTTTCCTCCGAAAGGTAAATTACATCCTAATAAATCGAATGGCGAACAAAACAGTATTGAATCAAGGATTTTCAACCTTAAACTTGTTCAATGAGGAAGAATTAGAGAAATTAGCCAGTAATACAATGAAGAAAATTTACGGCGTATTTATGACTATCGGCGATGTGACAAGCAGTTTATTAGGAATATACATATGCCTCAAGATTTTCAAATTTATTATGGACACAACTCTGAATGCTTTTGCGATTCACAGAATCACGGGATGCTATCTACATTTATTGGCAGCTTTATGGAATACTATGACTATATTTGTGATGAATCATAAATTACCACGGGCTCCTCCGGGAGATATTCCCATGGAAATCGTTCCCACTGAAATCACTTCTCAGCCATGGCCTAGTGAAATACCGATTCCTTCAAAAACTCATGAGGAACCAATCTATGAAAAAATCATCACCTACCCATTCAAAGGTCTAAACTGGCATATGTGAAAAGGAAGATAATTAATTTAGAAATCTCTGTTTCTCTCTCCCTAGAGATAACTTAATTATAAAATAGTTTAAAGTGCAACTCGAGTAACACGAATGTCTAATAAAAATAATCTTCAACACCTCGTAAAATGTTAAATCTGTTGCCTCCGCTGTGTCTCACTAAGTATTAACAATTGAACACGAAATTAACATACTTCAGCAATCGAACTCTAAGCGCAAGAATATAATTTGGGAATTATGGCCTTTTGAAGTAAAAAAAAGTGTGGTTTCGCTTCTTCAATATTAAAATGTGTAGATGGGTTCCAACTTGTCCTTCTGTTCGTTAGCAGCATATTTGAAAATGCGTTCGCCCATAAATTTTTTTTTGGGAATATTTTTGATGTAGACAATAACAAAAACTAATCATTATCAGTCATTTGCCGAATCGACAATGAATGTGGTATGATTATTTTAACTTTGCGAAAATAAGCAAGAATTGCTTATTAAATTGAGAACATGGGGTTTGATATCTGAAGATGAGGATTATATCTGTCCAAAATGCGACGATCCTTTTTCGCTTATGAAAGATACTTCCAGGTATTTTCACTTGCCTATCGTTTCGCATATGACTTTTTTCCTCACATTCTCTTATGATGGATTCGAAATCCCGGTTTTTGTTTTATATATGTATGTATCCTTGAATTTCTTATTGATTATCCATTTACTCACTTTGAAACTCCGAGTTTTGATCGTTTGAGACTATTTAATTAGCATTCTCGAATTGCAAAAAGGAAATGAAATACGAAAAAACTGAGTTAGATAAAGATAAACTTTTGACATATAGCAGCTAATTTAAGCAAACGAACAAACCTACATGAAGTTACATTTAGTGTTTGCGGTGTTGCCAGATTATTATATTTTGAGATAAGTTAGTCATCAAAAACACTGCATGGGTATATTTAGGAATGTTAACTTGTAAATATTTTTTTTGTTGATATATAAGCGAAATCGATTCATCATGAGGACTACTTGGAATTTATTCTAAAATATAATTTTTTTATTTTTTAAGAGTGATTGAATGAAATGGAAATGGTTTAATTATATTTCCAAGAGAAAACAAAAAAAGAGGAAATGCAATAACTCTAGAGAGTTTCGTCATGGTATTTTTTTTGCAAAATCAAAATTGTCGATTTTTCAAATTTTGGCATTTGTATATTTATGGGTTCCAAATACCTCATTAAAATTGATTGGAGAGCAACTGGAGATATAAAAGCCTTCAACTATAGATTGGGCTAGTTTCTATAGGAAAGTCCTGTTGGGCGTTTTTTTTTCCAAACCTGAAAAACTTGGTGGACCCTGAAAAATAGTAGAAATAGATCGTGAAAAATGTTCATGGTTGCTGTAGAACAACGTAATACCGACACTCTTCTGCCAATAATAGAAGAGTGGATTGAGAAGGGCACAACCATCCATTCGGATTACTTGAAGGCTTATAATTGTTTGTCACGGAAAGGTTATCAGCACTTAACGGTTAATCACTCCATGTCTTTCAAAGATCCAGAAACTGGTACCCATACAAATGCAATTGAATCGTCTTGGAGACATGCCAAGGCAATAAATTCATAAAACGGTAGGAAAAAGGAACACATTCGTGGCAATTCAGCACGATATATGTTTTACAAAATATGTAACGAGCTGAAAGTTAATAGAACTGAGGAGTTTTTGAAATAAGCTGGGAGGTTATATGATCCCCGAAAACAGGCCGACGATTCCATCCATATGGCAAATGGGGATGAACAGAGTGAATTGGAAGAAGATTATTGAATCACTTTACATCGAAAAAAAAGGCACTTTTCAGGGCCACCAATATTTTTATGAAGAATTCATACTACCAACGATATGATTACGAGCGGAGCGAAGCGTCGCTTCGTAAGGTTATTTGGCTTGCATTCAACTTGGATAGCAATGTTAGCCAAGTTAGGTTAGGTTGTGTTTCTTCTATATAAGTAATTAATTTGTTGGAGCGAGGCATCTTTGTAAGGTTTATCAGTATGTTTTCAAATTGGATAACAAGGTTAGTCAAGTTAGGTCAAGTTAGCTTCATAATATCCTTCTCAAAATCTAAACTCCCCTTGTATTTTCAGTACAAAATAAATGGATCAACCAAGAAACGAGTTGAAAATGTAAAGGATTTTGGTGTTCAGCTCGATTCACAACTTACATTTATACCACACATAAATGCGACCATAGGCAAAGCAAACCAAATTCTGGGATTCATTCTACGCAATTCTAGTGACTTTTCAATTAATGCCATGAAGACTCTTTATAACTCACTAGTGTGCTCCATACTTCAGTATGCATCTACAGTATGGTCTCCCCACTACCAAGTACACATCAATACGATTGAAAGTGTTCAGAATAGATTCCCAAGATATGTGCCATACAGATTGAATCTACAATTTGGGAATTACAAGTGAACTATTTTAGCATTTCTGATTATTCCAACCCTTCACAACCGAAGAATAAGAACTGACCTTATTACCATGCTTAAACTACTTAATAATTAAATCTTATTCCCTTAACTACTGGAACTAATAAACTTTTTCCAGGGCCACTCGCAACACAGATCTATTTACAATACCATTTCATAGCACAAACTATGGCCTCAATAATTCACTAACTTCATTAATGAGTCTAGGTAATGAACATTTTGATCTAGGCTTGAATATTTTTATGTGTCTCAAAACAAATTCAAAAATGCTTTCAAAAGATCTCACTAAGCGGTACAATGTCATATACCAATGTAACCAATCATAACTTTAAAATTCTATAACTGATGTACTTTGTGTTTATATGTATTTTATATTACTTTGAATGAGTTTATATGCATTTCAATGTATTTTACTATACCAATGTATTTTAATCAATGTATCTATTGTAAAATGGGGTTATCCATATATAATAAATAAATAAAATCACTTAACGTTCAATAAAGACATGAAAAAACTCCGATTACGTTTCAGTAAATTAATCACATGAAATGTCAAGAATCAAATATTGGTGGTTGCATTGTGCATTGATCTTTGGCGTTTTATGAACATGCCACGTTGCCAACTATTCAAGTGAATTTGGCCAATCCGGATTTTCGCAAAATTTTCACGAAATACTCACAGGTGCTTCAAAACTCGATAAAAATACTTGAGCAATCGAACTATAAGCGCAAAAAATATAATTTGGGAATTATGGCCTTTTGAAGTAAAAAAAAAGTGTGGTTTCGCTTCTTCGATATTAAAATGTGTAGATGGGTTCCAACTTGTCCTTCTGTTCGTTAGCAGCATATTTGCAAATTCGTTCGCCCATAATTTTTTTTTTGGGAATATTTTCGATGTAGACAATAAAATGTACATTACATTTTTTCATATCTATCTAGATACCCAACAAAAAACTGATGTTTCAAAACAAAAACTAATCATTATCAGTCATTTGCCGAATCGACAATGAATGTGGTATGATTATTTTAACTTTGCGAAAATAAGCAAGAATTGCTCATTAAATTGAGAACATGGGGTTTGATATCTGAAGATGAGGATTATATCTGTCGAAAATGCGACGATCCTTTTTCGCTTATAAAAGATACTTCCAGGTAATTTCACTTGCCTATGGTTTCGCATATGACTTTTTTCCTCGCATTCTCTTATGATGAATTCGAAATCCCGGTTTTTGTTTTATATATGTATGTATCCTTGAATTTTTTATTGATTATCCATTCACTCACTTTGAAACTTCGAGTTTTGATCGTTTGAGACTATTTAATTAGCATGAAATACGAAAAAACTGAGTTAGATAAAGATAAAATTTTGACATATAGCAGCTAATTTAAGCAAACGAACAAAACTACATGAAGTTACATTTAGTGTTTGCGGTGTTGCCAGATTATTAGATTTTGAGATTTGTTAGTCATCAAAAACACTGCATGGGTATATTTAGGAAGATTAAGTTGTAAATATTTTTTTTGTTAATATATAAGCGGAATCGATTCATCATGAGGACTACTTGGAATTTATTTCAAAATATCAATATTTTAATTTTTTTTTGGAGTGATTGCTTGAAATGGAGATGTTATAATTATATCTCCAAGAGAAAACAAAACAAGAGGAAATGCAATAACTCCAGAGAGTTTCGTCATGGTACTTTTTTCGCAAAATCTAAATTATCGTCTTTTCAAATTTTGGTATTTGTATATTTATGGGTTTCAAATGCCTCATCAAAATTTATTGGAGAGCAACTGGAGATATCAAAGCCTTCAACTATAGATTGGGCTAGTTCCTATAGGGAGGTCGTGTTGGACGCTTTGGAGGTCGTGTTGGACGCACAACCATCCATTTGGATTGCTGGAAGACTTATAATTGTTTGTCACAGGAAGGTTTTCAGCACTTAACGGTTAATCACTCCATATCTTTCAAAGATCCAGAAACTGGTACCCATACAAATGCAATTGAATTGTCTTGGAGACATGCCAAGGCAATAAATTCATCCAACGGAAGAAAAAAGAAACACATTCCTGCCAATTTAGCAAGATATATGTTTCACAAAATATGTAACGAGCTAAAAGTTAATAGAACTGAGGAGTTTCTGAAATTAGCTGGAAGGTTATACGATCCCCGAAAACAGGCCGACGATTCCATCCATATGGCAAATGGAGATGAACAGAGTGAATTGGAAGAAGATTATTGAATCACTCTACTTCGAAAAAAAAAGGCCCTTTTCAGGGCCACCAATATTTTTATAAAGAATTCATACTACCAACGACAAGATTACGAGCGGAGCGAAGCGTCGCTTCGTAAGGTTAATTGGCTTGCATTCAACTTGAATAGCAATGTTAGCCAAGTTAGGTTAGGTTGTGTTTATTTTATTTAAGTAACTTATTTGTTGAAGCGAGGCGTCGCTTTGTAAGGTTTATTAGCATGTTTTCAAATTGGATAACAAGTTAGGTTGTGTTCCTTCTTTTTACGTAAGAAATTGTTTGGATCGAAATTAATATCACTGAAACGTAAAACGAATGTGAAGTTACTATTTTAGTGTAAATAGAAATTGTTTATATCAGTTTACAATTTCCAAAAGTGATATCATATAACCTCTCTTTATGGACCTTCGGGGGCCCATATCTCCCAATATTATCTTTTCCGCGCAAAATTTCCAATTGCTATACTGTTTTTACTATGTTTTGAAAAACCTGTGGGAATTTCGTGAAGATACTGCTTGATATCATTTTCTTGACCTAGTGATATAACCGGTGACCTTTTGAGGAGTAAATACCCCTCGTTTGACCAACCAGTCTTACGATTGCTCGTATTTTTGTTGAAGCTGAGCCTCAACCATACTGAGCGTTATTAGTCTATTGAGAACCTCCCAGAGCGGCTTGAGAAAGCTATCTCACTCAGTATGTAATGAAGCGTGGGACTTCAGTACAGTTACCAATCTCAGATAGTTCAGAATACACTTAGGACTTGTAATAATATATATATATATATATATATATATATATATATATATATATATATATATATATATATATATATATATATATATATATATATTTATATATATTTATATATATTATATATATATATATATATGCATTTTCTAAAATATAAAAACCTGGTTTAGTGTACGGAGAAAATGTATAGAAAGTCAATATTAAATTGAATATAAAATAAACTCAAATGGGAAACGAATATGGGATGTCAATTGAAATAACTGTTCTTCAGTTATTTTAACAATTGATAATATTTTTACTTTTGTCAAATCAATAATTTATTCTTCTATGGAATCAATAATGGAATATTTCCTTATTACACTATTCATATAACAGTTTTATTTTCTCACCCTCAACTGGATAATACACCACGTTTCTAAATATAACTTGATTATTCTTTGTTATCACCGAGTTTTATTACGCGTTTCCTGTTCGTAATATGATTATTCAGCTTCTTGATAAATATTAATTCCATTTATTTAGTTATAACTGAGATGATTTCTGAGATTCACACATCCACTATTTTTCTGCATACTTTTGATGAATTGGCTATTTTAAGTATATAATATGAAGTCCACATTTACTTTGCATCAGAAGATGAGAATACATCTTCTCTAGATGAAACTAGACTTTACTTCAATTTGCTTCATAACTATTAAACTCAAAGCAGAGCATCGCTCTGCACTTGCTGAACGCTGAATGACTTCTCAATCTTTACTGAAATTATTTCCGTTATGGAGATTCTTATATATATATATATATATATATATATATATATATATTTTTAACGCAGGGTTTGGGGTACTTGGAAAATAGAAATACCTATAGATATGGAATGCAGGTTTTGAGGTACCAAATTGAACGGAGTGGGGGATTTGAAAAAAAGTATTTCAGGTTTTGAGGTACCTGAAAACCAGGAGAGGGGAAATCATAGAATGCAAGATATGAGGTACCACTATTATAATAATAATAGTGATATCAACATACATGATAACTATCAGCACACGCCGAACTATGAATTATGGATAAGAGATGTGATATCATGTATTTATATTGAGTTTTGAATAATTATTTTCTGATGACTCATAAACTTAGGGATTCCATCTTCCAACAAATTATTGTGAAGCCGTGCATAAAGTTGCAAAAATTGTTGGTGAAGTTTATATGGAAGTTTCTACATTTCCAGTTCTTGTGAAATGCATTAATTCTATTTGCTTGTAATTCTAATCGTTTTCTTTTCAAATAACTTTTCACTTTTATGAGACTCGAAAGGTATTGCTGTATTCAATACTTGGTGGTAGAAATCACGAAAAAACATATTCGCAGGATATGAACAGAATTTCAGCAAAACAAAATCATTTTATAAAGTCTTCAATATAGTCCATTTCCAGATGTAATTCCAACTGATTAAATATAAAATCAAATTATACTTTTCAGTAGAAGGCAATAATGTCTCTACAGGAAAGTTGATATTTCATTTCGTGAAATAACCATCATTCCTAGTCTATTTAGGTATAAAGTTATTGAAAAAAAATTGATAACTATTGTATCTAAAAAAAAATTGTTACTAGACACGAAATATTTTCTTTATTGAAATGAAAAACATTTTTCCAAAGATTAAATTTGAGACAAGACTCATTTGTTTATATATATATATATATATATATATATATATGTATATATATATATATACTTATATATATATATATATATACTTATTTATATATATATATACTTATTTATATATATATATATATAAAGGGGTATTTATTCGAATTTCAGTTCGAAGGTGAGGAATAGAAAGATATAATTCGAAGGAAATTGAGGAAACAAGCAAAAGGAAAGTGGAATAGAATATGTATAAAATAATTTGATTTCATAATATTGAAGAAGTTGATCTACAGAATACTATTAAATTGAAAACTACATTCTAACCATGAGGTTTTTTTATTGGTTGCAAATACTTTGAATCTCCATTAACAGTATTTTGAAGAATATTTACTTTAGGAAATCATCGTTTGATGAAGCAGGTCGTGCTTTTATCAGTAACTAGGTATATGCTTACGAATGTCTCTTGTGTTTGACTGAAGATAGTGGTGCAAAAAAAAGTTTCTGTTAGGTTAGGCACTCATGAAGTTCTAAGGGTCTAATCGGTATATGTTTTATGTTATATTCATTGTCAACTTTTGAAAGTAAGATATGAATGTAGTTCATTGTGCACTATGGAAAGTGATTACTTTTCCTGCATGTTCACTAATTATGTAATGAAGACATGTCGTAACCAGTTAGAAATAAAAATTAACTTTACTGGATATAAATCATAATGTTTTTCAACCCCTATGAATTTCGAATTGACTCCTAGTCCTAGTGAAATATTCACCTATTTGAACATAAGATTATTTATGAAATTAGTATTGGGAAATATAGATACTAGTAACTTCATTGAAAAAGGTATGTTTTTTTTTCAAATAGTATTATAACGGGAATTATTTCGATAACTTTCACTGTGAAGGGACATCAATTTTGAGGTATTAAAGGTAATTTATCAATTTCAGAATCCTGTACATGCAGGAAATCTCTCAAAATTCTTAAAAGTGTGAATGCCTAACTGAATATACGATTATTGTATACATAGATAAGTCAATATATCTGCAGACAGGATAAAACCAATGTTGAATTGTATTGTGGATACGGAATCATATGGGAGAAAAAGTCTATCCAAAACCATAAATGACCTAAATTAGTTATGTATGTTAAACGCATTGTTGAACCCCAAAATCCACATAATATTGAAAAATTTATTTTTTAGTTTATTATGAACCAATGAATATTTTTCTTCAGCCATCATATAAACCCTGAGAAAGACATTTATAGTTTAGTCAAATTTTCGAACTATTTCTGTTAATTCTGCTGCCATTTCGATAAAAAAACGATATTTTTTGGTTGGAAATTATTTTTTGGTTGGAAATTATTTTTTGGTTGGAGTGGAATAAGATTACATTTTGGAGAAAAAGAAATTGCAATTTCATCATTGGACTTATTAACTGGAATGGAGTACAAATGATTTTGGTTCCAGCATATATACTGCAGGCGACAATTTGCCTATACCATATAGTATTAACTATTGAAAATAAATTATTAAAATTATTGAATTCTAAAGTTGAATCTTCTGTATGTAATCAATCAGTAAAGATGGAGATAAAAAATGTGTAGTAAGGACATGGGGCCAAAAATATCCTGGTTTCCTAGTAACATGAAACCCCTTTTGAACAATAAGTCACTAGTCATCTCAACTTTTTCATGATTCTGATTCTTCTCATCATCAGAAACGATATATAGGTGACTCATTATATGAAAAACTATGAGAATTATTCCAAAAATATCTCAATTGTCTCTAAGTACTTTTATGATTATAAAACTTTTTCATTAAAAGTTAGCGTCGATAAAAAACTAGCGTCGATCGAAAAACACATAACTTTTTGTGTGAATAAAATAGAGACCCATTTTCATTTCCTCAGAATTGTACCTATCAATTCATTCAAAAATGAGATATACAAAAAATAATGAATTATCCTCATTAAAATAGCAACAAAATGAACTGAACCATTTTGAAAGAAAATTGTATGCTCCATAAAATAGTTTTATATTTTCAACTACCTAGCTTTTATCACAGATTTTTGAGAACAACAACAAAAAAACTCTGGAATGGTTGAAAAATATTTGAATAGACTTTCACAATGTTCAGACTCAAGTCAACCTCAATATCTCAGGTTTCTGAAAAATAGACTTTTTCCTTGAAATTTTCAAAAACATTCCATACATGACTCCCTTCAATGGAATCTCGATTACTGAACAGGAAACCATTCCATTGTTTCGAACTGTCAACTATAATTTCACCTGTCTTTGTTTATTTGTTGTTCTAATATTTTTATTATAATAGTAATTTCAATGGGGAACACGCAGATACCCCTTTTCTAGTATATTTCGATTTGCACATAAGGATTACCAACTAGAAACCTCAGCACCCAACGCAGAAATTGTAAAAATGTCCAATGTTTCTAATAATTTGAAATTGAAAACGCCAATTTTCTCATCACATCCAAAAACGTACTCCTAGTGCCTCTGATGGACGTATGCATCGTTACTTCACACAATTCAAACTTTTACCGGTAGTTGCTTAGAACTGTCAACTATAATTTCATCTGTCTTCGTTTACATGTTGTACTAATAGTTCAATTATTATAGTATTTTCAATTGTTACTAAAACATCACATTAAAAGTGAGTTGAATTCATGTTTGGGTTGTAAGAAATGGTATCGTCTATAGATATTCCTAAAACAACTACAATTGGCGCTAGTATTTGGGGGAAGTTATTCAAGTGAAGGTCAAGTTGAGTTTGAATTGACGAGCACCTTTGTAGAAATTATTGTTTATCAATATTCCTGAAACAACCACAGTTGGCGCTAGTGTTTGGGGAAAGTTATTCAAGTGTCAGATCGAGTTTGAATAGGGGAATCTCGCATAAGTTGCGAACTTCCAAAAACCTTTAATAACTTCTGCTTCTCCAATTGTAATAATTTCATCAGAGTTTTGTAGGGAATCACAAATTTCAAATTGTTTATATTTTTATATTTAAAAAGTTATATTCATAGGAAATTTTGTGTATATATTTCGAATGTTGGTGCCTGTCCAATCTGATTCGTGCTTTTGTGAGTTATCATCTGTCACTTCCGTTGTTATCAGTTGTTATTTTGTTGTGTATTCTTTTATTCAATATTTTTCACAAAATATGTTTTGCGCTACCAACTGTTCACATTTTTAGACACAAAATCTCCATGAATGACACATATGATATAAGAAATTTATAAGCGCTTCATGACCAAAAGAAAAATGATCCAGCATATTCAATTTGTGATTCTCTTCACAATCCCCATGAAATTATTACAATTGGAGAGGCAGAAGTTTCTGAAGGTTTTCTTGAAGTTGGCAACTTGTGCCAGACTCCCCTATTGAGGAGCACCTTCGAATTGGAAAATGTCTACAAAATTTTGGTATTTTAGAAATCATTTAAAAAAATAATTCTGAGGATCAAAGTGATCGAAAGAAAAAATAAAATAAAATCATGCGGGTTCCCCATTCTACGTCTTTGCTTAAAAAATTGATTTGTTTTTGTTGTTCACTCTGAGCGTTGCCCATATTCCGAATTCCTTATCTTCTCTACAATGTTGCTAATAATTCATCTGTCTGATTCGAAAAATATCGGAATCACTTCGGCACAGATTATACACACAGAGAGGAAGCTCCGCCCATTTCCTTTGATGTTTGCCGCTGGAATACCCACTTGAATACCCACTGGAGACACCGACGAGAATGTACAATAGGGGACACACTTTTTCTAGAATACTTTGATTTGCACATAAAGATTACCAACTAGAAAGCTCAACATAAAACTTATAAATTGAAAAAAAAATTCAATGTTTTTCATAATTTTAGATTGAAAACAGCATTTTTTTTCATCACTTTCAAAAACGTACTTTTAGCGCCTCTGATGGACGTATGCATCGTTCACAGTTCAATTTTTTACCGCCAGTTGCTTCGAACTGTCAACTATAATTTCATCTGCCTTCTTCTATATGTTGTACTGATATTTTTATCATCATAGTATTTTCAAATGTTACTGAGACATAACATTGAGAGTGAGCTTGATTTTATATTTGGGTTGTAAGAAATAGTATTGACTTTCAATATTCCTGAAACAATCAAAATTGTCGCTAGTGTTTGGGGGAAGTTATTCAAGTGAAGGTCGAATCGAGTTTGAATGGAGGAGCACTTTTAAACATGAAAATTTCGATATTTTGAGATTTTTTGAAAAATTATTTTAACAAAATGTAATTTTTGAGGACCGAACTGAGGCAAAGAAATATTAAAATAAAATCATGCGTGTTCCCCATTTCCACTGAAACGTGAATGTGTACCGATTCGCGAACATTCTGTCCTCTGTCAATTTTGGACAGTTATTATTATCTTAGATCATATCATTGAACGCTTATTGAAAAATTATTACTTGTTCATAGTAAATAAAATTCAGGATCACGTCGATTTAATATTAAATTAAAAGAATGTTTCTCAAAATGTAATTTAAGCTTTCATTTTGAAAAGGAACATCGTTAATAATAGCAAAACTAGGACTTGAAGCCCTATACTAACTAAATTCGTATACGAATATGAATTACATTCCCTTCCTTGTTCCCATGATCATCATTACATCATTTTCTATTTACACAGATATTGAATCGCATAGACATTGTTTAATAATAGCCCCCTCGGTCTGGTATTTTCAGACTGTAATTAAGAGTACAAATGCAAATGAAGAAGGATGTATTGATTTCAATAATTTATGGAATAGAAAGAACGATCTATATTCACACTATATATATATATATATATCACGGAAAAAAAATTGTTACTTCTGTGCCGTTTCATGTCATGTGGATAAGTGACCTGACCAGCACCAGGTGACATCTTAAAAAGTTGGTCAAAATGTCTTGCAAAGGGTCGTGCAAAGGGGAATTGAATAGTGTAGCATTTTATACAATTAGGGATAATTACAATGTTATATACAGTATTTTTGCATCAAATATTATACACTTCTTCAGATAGTCAACTAGTTTTCTTTTCCTCGAACAACCAACTTCTTAAATGAAGTGAATTATATCTCGAGAACAACGATGGTTCAGTTTTTCTGTAAGAATTCAAAAAGTCGAATTTTAATGAAAATTCAGTAAGGTTATCTCTCTCTCTCTCTTTCTCTCTCTAGTTAATGGGTTTCGTCCGTAGAACATATAGAATTCGTCCCCCACCCGGTGTCTAACCGGCGTAGACAAGGAGTTTTTTATATGTTTTGGGATGCAGGTTGTCTTGCTTTAAGCAATACTGCATCCCATTAATTTATTTATGGACAATCACGTCATAGAATGTATAATACACACAGTGTACTAACTCCATACGCCACCTAGTAGCAGCACTGTTAATTTGAACGCAACAGCGAATCGTCGAAGAACATCATCGGCTACAACATTCATAATTCAAATTCTCACTATTTAAATTACAAATCTCTGCCCTAGTCTGAAAATCGAACCCCGGACCTCTCACTCTCGAGTCGGACGTTAACCTACTGCGCCATCGCCCCTTTTAGTAAGGTTGTGAATCCTGCATAATGTTGAGTACAGATGACAGCTTTCAGCTTACAGCGGAAAGCCGAATGATGAAGCGGGGACCGTTCACATGCGAAAAAAGAATTCAGAGCAGAGTGTGAGCACAGAGAGAAAATATACGTCATATCGTGACACCCGGCTTTGTTTTGTTGTAGTCGTTATAATTTTTGTTAAATAACGTCCGAATGTTTTTTGGGGAGGTATTAGAATTCTGTTTTCCATATTTTGAGTTTTCTCTCCCCCTGGAAGTAAAAATTATTAGTTATCTGTTCTAAGCAGGGCAAATTACCAAATTTGCCCCGATACGTTACTGCGTTCTTGATATTCTGGATTCTAAAATAAACTGAGAAAATTTGAAATTTATCAGTAACGTACCGTTTGAAAATTATTTGCCTAATATATTTCACAACAAAAGTAAATTGGAAAATTCTGAATACAAAATATACTTCCTTTGATGACGTTTCGGGAATCACCTCTGTTCCCTTATCAAATCCTGGTTTTGGAATTAATCACAATTTTGAATTGTTCTTCTTTTCTATTATTATATAACCTCTACTCAGATCCGGGGGCCTCGTGTGGTTATGCCTCACTTGCCCCCCTTCGTGTTATTTCGACAATTACTTGTCAAAATCTGACAGAAGTTCACAGGATGTTCAATTGGACGTGATCTATTTTGTACAAAATTTCAAAAAGAGGTGGAACTACAGAAATTTTATACAAAATAGATCACGTTAAAATTGAACATCCTGTGAACTTATATGGTGCATGCCAGAATTTGACAAGTAATTGTCGAAATAACACGAAATACTTCAAGTGCAATTTGAAATTGTGATTAATTCCAAAAACAAGGATTTGATGAAGGGAACAGAGTTGATTCCCGAAACATCATCAAAGGAAGTATATTTTGTATTCAGAATTTTCATTTTACTTTGATGTGAAATATATAAGAAAATAATTTTCAAACGGTACGTTACTGACAAATTTGAAATTTTCTTAGTTTATTTTAGAATACAGAATATCAAAAACGCAGTAATGTATCGGGGCAAATTTAGTAATTTGCTCTTCTTAGAACAGATAACTAATAATTTTTACTTCCAGGGGGAGAGAAAACCCAAAATATCAGCATTACTGAATGTATAGTACAGATGACAGCTTTTCGCGTGTTTCAGCTTATAGCGTTTCTCATTCTGATTGGTTGCAGTGATAGAAAGCGCCTTTCAAGGTCAATAAGCGAAAAGTTGAAATTAATAGAACATTTTATGGAAAAAGCTGATATTTGTTCAGTACATGACTCTAAAATATGAATGATTTTGTTTTGTTACGCTTTGAAAATGGAAAATTAGGAAAACCTGTTTCATGTTGAAATTTTCAACAACAAAATTTATAACAAAACTACAAAAAACAAAGCCGAGTGTCACGATCAGTATCTGACGCTAAGGTATGTCGTATCTTTTCTCGCTGTGCTCACACTCCCTTTTTCGCATGTGAACAGTCCCCGCATTATCATTCGGATTTCCGCTGTAAGCTATGAGCTGTCATCTGTACTCAGCATTATGCTGGTACACACAATGACAGCTCACGCTTTTGGTGTATTGGGTTCTGATTGGCTGCTGATCTGGAACTTCTCATTCAGGGCCAATCCAAAAAAAACGGCAGGCTGCAACGCAAAAGCTGTCTAATGAAACCAGCATTATCCTGAAACACCAATGGTGTTCATTTCCGGTTTCGCCATTTGTCTATTGTCTCTTCACCTTTACCCATTACCCACCATCCACCATTGCTGATTTAGTTTCGCGCTTCGCCTGGTTTGATGGGAAAAACTTCGATTCCTTATGTGCGTGTGCTGCTTTTCAATTAATGTTCTCCATTTATTTCCAATTTTCGTTGTTAAAATAAAAGAACACCGAAATGTATTGCTTGGTTCGATTTATTGAGGACAAAGTGTGGCACGTGTGCAAGGAAAATGCAGTTCGCGGTAATTTGCCAAAATGGGTAGATGGACATAGATACGAAGCGGAGACAATTGCCAGGTCTCGTGGTGATATTTTGAGAGAAATATCAAAAAATTTGGGAAAAAAAGTGCCGATCATCCTCCTACCAAGGATAGGTAGGTTATGAATTTTTTATCCATGAATAAAATGAAGTTGAACTTGTTATTTTCCAATGACCGTGTTTATGCAGACAGTTAAGAATTATCATTTAACAAAAGTCCAACTTTTTACATTAAAAGAACCAGATTTTCTTATGTTGCGCAACTAGTACGCAGATGACCGCCGATTGGCCCGTCCGGTTACGTAACTTAACCTAACTTCTTTCAAAACAAAAACAATTTATATTTATTTTTACATTTTGTTTTCTCCCATCGAGGGTTTGATAATGGAAATTGATGATGCTATTCATGAGAAATATCCCTCATGGTCTTGCAAAATCATTTATTTTATGAGGTCAAAAATTCCTTTTTCTTTTCTGTCCCTATTTATGGGCTTCACAGCCCATCTTTTTTTTTCTCCCTCTCAATAGCAAAAAACTTGCTGTCAGGAGAATAATGCAAAAAGCTGCTTCTATTTCACTAAACATTTTGAGAGTTATAAGTTATTTAGATGATGGCTTGAAACTGATTTGTGTGCATGTGTACCATTTCTTGCTAATTGTTAATTTGGTCTGCATGAATGGTTACATTTTCTCCACTTGTTACTTGTAATAGGGCACTTTCAGTGATATAATCTGACAGTTGTCAAAAGCTGATGAGGAGTCAAATCCATCGAGTACGTGTCTTTCTCCAATTTTCTTGTTACCCTTAGTTTATAGTGAAAATTGTGAAGTAAGTGCAAGAGAGGTGTTGAAAACATGTATTTTCCAGTTTAAAAATACGTTGTTTTTTATTTTTTTTTAATAATAACACCAATATAGTTTGTTTTTTTAGATTTGACAAGGTTCTTCATGAAATTTTGTGGTGTTATAGGTTGTAGTTACTGATCCAATCAGGATGAGCACGTGAGATTTTTCCAATTTCTTTCAATACAAAGTAGACAGAGGCAGAAGCTGCTAGTGAACAAAGACGTGCTAAACGAATAGCTGCTATTCATAGGGACACAATTCATGATTTTACAATAGTTTTTTTTATTAGATCTATAATATATAATATAAATATAAAAAATTAGTCTATTCAAAACAATAAAATTGGATTATTAAT
Organism: Gonioctena quinquepunctata; assembly: GCA_018342105.1. Classification (NCBI taxonomy): domain Eukaryota; kingdom Metazoa; phylum Arthropoda; class Insecta; order Coleoptera; family Chrysomelidae; genus Gonioctena; species Gonioctena quinquepunctata. Next base: position 21,871 of record JAFIRS010003747.1, on the reverse strand, counting down.
AAAAATAATCTGACAATATATATATATATATATATATATATATATATATATATATATATATATATATAAGAGAATAGGCATGTTTACTAAATGTCTACATTTTATAAAAACACTAAAAATGCTTTGTTGTCCCTCGATCAACTGATGACTCCCATGTTGTGACTTCAGTTGACAGTACTCAAGTGTAACATGATACCTACTTGTTACTTGATGCTGCATAAATCCACACTGAACCATTATTTTTCGGATTTGATTTCCCGCAAGAAAAAGATTCAAGAAGAGTTTTTATACCCAAATGTCCCTGAAAATTTAGGTATACTGAAATTTCTTAAAGTGAAGGGAAAGGAAAGTGCCAATATCTCAACAGAAATAAATTCAGGTGAGACTGCTTCCGTATTTTTCTCTATAAGGTAGAAAAAACAACACTTGTGTACTGGAATGTTTTCCAAAGTCTATCGATACTGAAAAAATTGTTAAATTTTGTTCAGTGACACTATATCGGTATCTGTTTTTCAGATAAAAACCCTGATGCTACTGAAGTTGTTTCTTCAGGTTTAGATCCTTATTTGGAAACAGATTCATACCAAAATGTCCCTCAAAATAAGTATCCTGAAAGTTCCTGATGGAAAGGAAAATGAAACTGCCCATATCTCAACTCATACAGAAATAAATCCAGGTAAGACTGCTTCCATACCTTTCTTTATAAGACAGAAAGAACATCACTTGTGTACTGAAATCTTTTCCAAAGTCTATTGGGGCTGATTTAAGGATTAGTAGGCAACTGCTGCAACATTACCCCATTAGAAAGTATATAATGAAATTTTGTTCACTTAAAGTATATCTTTAACTATTTTTCAGATGTAAACCCTGATGCTACTGAAGTTTTTCTTCAGATGTAAATCCCTTCGAAACAGATGGAGATTCCTCCATATCCCATCAGAAGAACCATTTGAGGATTCTTTTTGTCAAACGACAGGTGAGTTTATAGTTGGAGTAATGTAGACTAGTATATATTTTTTATAAGGTGTGGTATAGAAAACTAATAATTTCCATTTTCAAGCGAGTGCTCATCATAAATCTCTCGTTTCATTATTCATAAGTGCTAATTGCAAATGAAATTGTTTCTGAAAATGTGTATCTAATTTTTTCGGTCTTCTAGATAATCATGGTAGTGTGAAATATGTTCAATATCCAGTGTTGTCATTTTGTTGGGTAATCATTTTGGAAAAAGTCCAATATATTAGATTAATTTCATGTTTTTCTATTACAGACATTATTTTCCTCAAATTCCATACTAATCAATTTTACCTTTCACTAAAAATTATTGGAACTTTTTAATAAAAATAATTATTCAAATTCCCTTATATTTTTGGAAATCTGGTATTTTATTGAAGATCTGCCTACCCACAAATAAGCTTGGAGATCCTGGTACATAAAAAAACGTTGGTAACCATTCACACTTGTGTACTGGAATGTTTTCCAAAGTCTATCGATACTGAAAAAATTGGTGAAATTTTGTTCAGTGACAATATATTTATATCTGTTTTACAGATAAAAACCCTGATGCTACTGAAGTTGTTTCTTCAGATTTAGATCCTTATTTGGAAACAGATTTATACCAAAATGTTCCAGAAAATTTAAGTATTCTGAAAGTTCTTAAAGGAAAGAGAAATGAAACTGCCCATATCTCAACTCATACAGAAATGAATCCAGGTAATACTGCTTCCATACCTTTCTCTATAAGATAGAAAAAACATCACTTGTGTACTGAAATCTTTTCCAAAGTCTATTGAGGCTGATTTTAGGATCAGTAGGCTGCTGCAACATATCGCCATTTTGAAATGTAGGTATAAAAATTTTGGTAAATAATAAATAAATAATAAAATAAAAATAAGTGATCTCATACCTAAAACTCTGGACTTCTGTAGGGGACTTTATAGCCTCATCATCAAGCTAATAGGAACTGGTATAATCTATATAATAAATAATTATTATATTTTTTTTTTTAAATACCACTTTTATAAAATGAACTAGAATGTATAAAATAATTTCTCCCAGCCCCATACTGATTTATAACCCCACAGAGATTTTCTTTCCTATACAAATTGTCTTGAAAATTTGCGATTGTGAATTTTTAATAGCTACAAAAATACTTGTAAGAAATGAAACGAAGATGTGGGGCGCATGCAAATAGAAATAGTAAGGAGTGCAGGGAGTAGCTGTCGACTTATGTGAACTATTCATGCAAAAATTGTCTATTCCATGTGCCCCACGTTTTTCGTTTTAAATCTTACAAGTATTTTCATAGCTATTAAAAATTCACAATCACAAATTTTCATTCATTCATGTATGGGTCTAGAAGAAATTATTTTATATTTTTCAGTCTGTTTTATAAATGAGGTGAATAAAAAAAAATTCTGCTTCTGGTCTCGTCGTCAGCACCACAAAATTGGTAGAAAAAATTAATAATATTTCAAACAAAAAAAATCATGTCGGCCAGTGTAATTTTCATAATTCATAGAAATGGCAGTATTATTTACTTGTAAAGAAAAAAATTAAATTGTTTTACTTGCGGGACATTACCTAAAAACGCATAGAGAAGCGGTAATTATTTTCAACAATGGACATCCTAATAGGAATATTATTCAATGAACACTTATGAAAATAGTAAATAAATTGAAGATATATGGAAGTAATCAAAACAATTTTAATCAAAACACTGAAAACTGGTTGCCAATAAGGACACGTAGTAAGCGCTTAAGCAAGTCAGTGATACAAAATAATGTAAGTTAAGATAAGTGGCAAATATTTTAAAACGAAATACATATTATCCATACAAACCATAACCATGTTTCGCTCACACATTGACTGCAAAAATTTGAATTCTGATTATTTTATTTCTGATTCAAAACCATGCAGAACTCTAATAATATTTCATTCATGCTTTATTACAGATACTTGTTCAAAATAGAAAGAAAAAATTTCAGAAAATAAAAATGGACATTTTCGGAAGAATCCATATGGTAAGTTCCATACCAGAAATACCTAGCATTTTTTTAATTTCTGTTTTGTTATGTTTGTTTTTTTTCATGTAGGTGATGTTTCTCAGTTTTTAAAGCAAACCTTAATTTTCTCTAAAATATTTGTTGATTGTAGTTTCAAGGCAAAAATCTACTAATTCACATCCAATAAAGACAAAACAGCATTGTTGTTTTGTTTGTATGAAATTGGTTACAAAATTACCAAAACATTTAGAATTACATCAAGATAACACTGAAGTTGTCAAGGCAATGTCACTTCCAAAAGGTAAAATTTAATTTGTGTTCCATCATAAAATAACACTTTTCAATTTAGGTTCTATAGAGCGTCGGAAAGTGTTCTATGAAATTCAGAAGAAAGGAGATTTTGAATACAATTCTCATAATGAAAATCAATTAACTGGTGTGAGATATCAAGAAGGGAAAAATTGGATGCCATGCCCATATTGCAAGGGTTACTACTCCAAAAAGAACTTGAGAAATCACATACGATTGATATGTAGACCACAAAAAAAACAAAACAGAAATTCGAATGTTCTCAGTAGAACCCTACAACCTCGCATATTAAACATTGCCAACGATTCATTGAAAAGAGTGATACCGAAATTGCGTGATGATGGTATCAGTGAAATCATCAGGCATGATAGGATGATTATTATTTGTGGTAACATGTGGTGCACAAAGTACAGCTCCAGTAGCCATCATCAAAAAATGATTAGATATAGGTTGAGACATTTGGCTAAAATTCTACAAATATTGAAACAATTTAATGACAGAGTAACAGATTCCTCTTCCATCCAAATAATTTTGATGATGTTGTGAAAACTATACAGGAAATAGCAGGATTGAACAGCAGGTATTAGTGATACAATTATTATAAATGGCCAATCTCAATTTTACCTTCTTTTTACTATTGAATTTTTTTATTTTTAAAACTGAATGAAATAACATTTTTTTAAGTGAAACATTCTCAATTGAATAGGTAGATTTTTCTAAAAATTGAAAAATCTACGACAATAATGCAGTCATTTTTTTAACAACATATTCATAGTATCAAACAAATCAACATTTATTTGAGTCGATAATTTTATTACAAAATGCAATATTATGTTCTGAGATCATTTGTGAACCTCTTTAAAATGAATAATCTCACATTGAGATGGAGTTTTTTGAATCCAGTTAAATTCATTTATTTATATTCTTCTCGGTGAGCGACAGATAGAACATGAATAAATACTTTTTACTGTAATTTTAGGAAAGGAGAATATAGAGCACCAAGCACTGCAACGAATTCTTGCACCCTGCTTTCACAATCAGCTGAGATGTCAAAGTTTGAGGCCATCAAGGCTGGAGATGAAGAGAAAGAAAAAAAAATATAAATAAATTCATATTCCTTGTGGAAAAAAGTATGAACCCTCTCATTACTAAAATGGCAATTGAAAATAGGGCACAGCGACAACGGCAAAAGGTTGTTACTCTTCCAAAAACTGATGATGTTCAGGAACTTTTCATTTTCACATGTAAAAATATCAAAGAATGCATAAAACAACTCGAAATAAATTTTGATGGAAACACTTGGACAAATTTATCAAAAAACCTCTTAGTAGCAATCATGATTTTCAATCGTAAGAGACCAGGTGAAATAGAACAAGCACAATTACTTGACTATAAAAATTGCGAAACAATAGATGAAGATAGTAAAGTGGGTTTCGAAGCACAAGAACAATCTTTGGCAAAAGTATTTGGGAGATTTACCATACTTGGTTAATTAAATAGAACTGTTCCTGTAGTAGTTAGTGAAGTAATGAGATGTGGTATCGAAACATTGTTGGAATTTAGACATGAGGCTGGTATACCTGAGGACAATGAATATTATCTATTAACTTGCATAGAAACAAACCCTAGATCACTCATTTCCGGCACAATTTGATGCATGATGTTTACCATAACTTTTTCTGACATGAATTTGTTTTTTTTGGAGAATAAGTTGTGAAACAATTTACATTGGCCTTAACAAAAATCTAATTACCTATAGTTCACAACCTTAATACGTAAAATATTAATGATGAAGTGAAACGTGGATTGAGCTGCGGGCCGAAATAAAAGGCAAATTTCCTAGGACGATTTTAATGGTGCTGATTTCAATTCTCCACAAGTTATTTTATTGTGATTCTAGAAGAGTTATCTTCATAAAACAGATATAATTTCTCACAGAGTGATGGGTTTTATTTCCTCACCTAGAAGAGTGACCGAATGCCAAGCCGCAATTTATCAATAATAAATTCAAGAACTTGTATAATACTTCAGATTTCAATTTCCCAAAACAACAATTTTAACAACAGAGAAAGTTATTCATCGAAATTTGGAACAAAAAAGACTCGAATCCTTGATTTCAGTCAATTTAAAAAATATAATAAAAACCCATAAGATGTGTGGTAGAAAAAACACGCAACAAATACTTTGCATTTACATTCTTTTAAATGTTTCTTGAGGGTGTGCAACCGCCATTACATTATTTTCACATTCTAGTTGCATAATTAGTATCTTCATACGATTGACAGTCATATATTATAGTTGATGAGAAGATAAACAAAATACCTATAGCACTTATTTATTCATGAAAGTATATGGTTTCAGCACAATGTATATCAATCACTATAAAACTTTGAAAATTATTAATATTGTTGATCATTTAGTGCTGATATACCTTGTGAGTATATTTATTCTCTAAAGATAACTCTTCTAGAATTACAATAAATTAACTTTTATTTCGGCCCAAAGCAGCTCAATCCACGTTCCACTTCAACATTAATATTTACCGTATTCAGGTTGTAAACTATAAATAGTTAAATTTTTGTTACGACAAATGTAAATTGTTTCAAAACTTTATTCTCAAAAAAACGATGTTTCCGTGTCACAGTCTATGTATATACTTTTAAGGCTGGTCTTATTTTAAATAAAGTAGCTCGACAGGGTACACTTAAAAAAACAAAAACCTTCCTTCCCCCAGCAAATCTTCAACACTAACCAAGGCCCCGACTCTGTACAATTTCTAGTTGTCGCAACAATTTGTATTTCAAATTTCGCGCCCAAAAATCTTACCCATCCACAATATGGCAACGTTGGTATGGTCTGGGTGAATTAGCCTCTCGTCTCTTTGAACACTTTCCGCTTTGGTATTGAACATATACTCGATCTCATGATAATATATAGTAGGCAAGTGAAAAATATTCACATCTGACCTGACTCATTTCAGTAAAACATGCTTCTACCTCATTACCATCAAATACAGTTTTTATAGCATCTCTAATGCGATTTTTGAACATAATTTGAAAGACTATTTGAATATACTATTTGTTTTATCCGATCTCATTTTGAAAAGGAAAACATTATCAATTGAATATTCATTGTTCTTGAAACTGCTCGTTCTTTAATTTTAAAAAGTCGACTTCCTGGCGTCGTGTGAGATGGATGTCGACCACGAAGACAGGAAGTCAGGTTAACGTTAGTTTTTGTACAGCGGTTCCACGTGCATTGAAAAAGTTATACATTTTATGTTGTGAAAGTATTGGGCATTCGTGGTATCACTTTGAGTGAGACAATCCCGGTGCCCCTCGAAGGAAAACCGAAGCCGACAGAATACGTTCCTAGGTGATGTGTATTTTCGTGGACTGGTATATTCCAATGGATAGTCCATAATTAACGAACGAACGAACGAACGAACGAACGAAATTACCCACATTTTTTCTGTCCATAAAATATTTGGTAGTCATTTATGACCGACGCTGGAAAATGCAACTCATCTAACTATACAGTTTTATACACAGAAATGCCAATAAATGAATTTCAATAAAAATCCAAGTTGGCAAATTTTACTTACACTAGATATCCCAACTTGAACCTATAATACGTGAAGTAGTTTGGGACTAGAGTTTCAGATGGCTTCCACGTTTTAGTTAGGCACTCTAACCAAATTATACATAGGGTGTATTCATTTATGGAATTCCTCGAGTTTTTACGGATACTGGTTTTTGATTGGCCAATTGATGAGACCAAATCACATACCTAAATAAAGAGGAGTTCTCATTCAGTAGTGAATCATAGAACAATAACTACAGATGGGAGTTGTCATGCCTACTCATCGTTATTCTGTGTTATTTTTTATAATTTTCTAAACATTTGATATAACGTGGTCTACTTTTAAATACTATTACTAATACTGAAAAAGTTGACTACTTTCATGTATAATGAGCCTAAAAAACTATTAATTTCACAAACATTGAGGAAATATCCTACATTCATACCTCCATCGATTGTTTGTGATCATTATGTTGTTCCTAGTATCCTATGCATTTTTAGAAAATTGTCGTTTACATTTTTTCAAAATCGAATAATTTCGATTAATAATCGAGAACCATTGGATAATTTGGGATTATCGGACGGGCTACACTGGATTGGCTACTTAATGTGGCCGAATGAGAAGTTCCCATTCAGCAGGCAATCAGAACAATAACCAATGGCGGGAGTTGTAATGCCTATTACCCATCGTTATTCTGTGTCTTGTTTCATAATTTTGTACCTACAAATCTAAGGAAGAAAACACACAATGACAGTGATGATTCTACAAAAATAAACAAGATGAAAAATATCAAGTATTCCAGCGAGGACACTAACATTTCTGACAGCGCCATCTACTACAGAAATAAAAGCTCTGGTAAATGGTGTCCTCTCAAAATTCTAAACATCGCCGAATGGGCAGATTCACCAGGTTTTCAGACATCTTGGAAAGTAAAAAAATATTTAGCACTGAAAAAAATGTATGTATGTAAGTTACGAGATACATTGAAGGTAAAAAGAGTAGTCGCTTCCCGCAAAACTCCAGATCATCAGAGGTATTTTTTGGAGTAAACACGTATTCAATCTTGCATTCCAATAAGATTCTACGTGACGTCATTATTATCACGAACCGCAAAAATGCATAATTCCGAATACGATTCAATAATAAAACCTAACCTAAGGCATTTTCTGTTAGAAAGTCGGTAGGCAATATTCTGATAAACAAACTTGGTAATTCATTGTAGGTTTATAAGGGTGTATTCACTTATGCCGAGTACATATGAGAGCTTTTCGAGTTCATTATGGCACACTGGTTTTTGATTGGCAACTCAAAGAAATCGAATGAGAAGTTCTCGTTCAGCAGCCAATCAGTAAACAATAACTATAGGCGGGAGCTGTCATACCTACTCATAACATTGTCTGTGTTGTTTTCATAATTTTGTACCCTCGTAACGAAGAAATAACAAATCTCAGCAAGAAAACACGTAATGGCAGCTTACTACTCCGTACTGATGAGGGCCAAAACAGCCTGGAACCGGTATGCGGATTGTTAGGCGAATGCGACATAAATTGAACATAATCGAGCTTATCAGAAAGAAACATTTACAATCAATTTCCATTTATATGGAATTTTGCATGGATTTTTAGGTGAACATCATTCAACGTTCTGCGTGGTATTAGCTAGGGAAGTTTTTCCCCTGTGATCTACCATTTTGTGGTTCAATTTATATTGAATCCTTGTGTGAAAATAGACTGTGTACTTCGATTTTTCTATTTCATTCCACTTTTCACATGGCTTTTTACTTTTCACGATTTGCTAGTCAGGCTTGCCACTCCTACTAAGAAGGAATCTTTTATTTAGAATCCTATCGAGGTGGGAGATTTATGGAGTGTTTCTTTCTGTCACTAGGTACCGCCAGTTAAAAGTTATCTTTTCCGGCGTACCTATAGATGATATGAGCTCGATGATGATTTGTTCACGTTGTGTCTCGCTTCAGCCAGAGCTCTTCGGATCTTTGGCTGGTGACTACTCCGTACTGATGAGGGCCAAAAAAGCCCGAAACCGGTATGCGGATTGTTAGGCGAATACGACATAAATTGAACATAATCGAGCTTATCAGAAAGAAACATTTGCAATCAATTTCCATTCATATGGAATTTTGCATGGATTTTCAGGTGAATATCATTCAACGTTCTGCGTGGTATTAGCTAGGAAAGTAGTTGTTTTTCCCCTGTGATCTACCATTTTGTGGTTCAATATATTGAATCCTTGTGAGAAAATAGACTGTGTACTTCGATTTTTCGATTTTTCTATTTTATTCCACTTTTTACATGGCTTTTTACTTTTTACGATTTGCTAGTCAGGCTTGCCACTCCTACTAAGAAGGAATCTTTTATTTGGAATCCTATCGAGGTGGGAGATGTATGGAGTGTTTTTTTCTGTCACTAGGTACCGCCAGTTAAAAGTTATCTTTTCCGGCGTACCTATAGATGTTATAAGCTCGATGATGATTGGTTTACGTTGTGTCTCGCTTCAGCCAGAGCTCTTCGGATCTTTGGCTGGTGACTACTCCGTACTGATGCGTGCCAAAAAGCCTGAAACCGGTATGCGGATTGTTAGGCGAACACGACATTAATTGAACATAATCTAGCTTATCAGAAAAGAACATTTGCAATCAATTTTCATTTATATGGAATTTTGCATGGATTTTCAGGTGAATATCATTCAACGTTCTACGTGGTATTAGCTAGGAAAGTAGTTGTTTTTCCCCTGTGATCTACCATTTTGTGGTTCAATTTATATTGAATTCTTGTGTGAAACAAGACTGTGTACTTCGATTTTTCGATTTTTCTATTTTATTTCACTTTTCACATGGCTTTTTACTTTCCACGATTTGCTAGGCTTGCCACTCCTACTAAGAAGGAATATTTTATTTAGAATCCTATCGAGGTGGGAGATGTATGGAGTGTTTCTTTCTGTCACTAGGTACCGCCAGTTAAAAGTTATCTTTTCCGGCGTACCTATAGATGTTATAAGCTCGATGATGATTTGTTTACGTTGTGTCTCGCTTCAGCCAGAGCTCTTCGGATCTTTGGCTGGTGACTACTCCGTACTGATGAGGGCCAAAAAAGCCTGAAATCGGTATGCGGATTGTTAGGCGAACACGATATAAATTGAACATAATCGAGCTTATCAGAAAGTAACATTTGCAATCAATTTCCATTTATATGGAATTTTGCATGGATTTTCAGGTGAATATCATTCAACGTTCTGCGTGGTATTAGCTAGGCAAGTAGTTGTTTTTCCCCTGTGATCTACCATTTTGTGGTTCAATTTATATTGAATCCTTGTGTGAAAATAGACTGTGTACTTCGATTTTTCGATTTTTCTATTCCAAACAGATATTGTTGAATCAGCCAAAGAAAATTATTGACATATAAGCGTGGATTGCATTGAAAAATATCAATGTCATGTGATACATTAAAGTTGAAAATAGTTATTAACTGAAAACGTGTGAATGCGGGTGTAGCTTTCAATGGCCACTAGGAACCTCAATGTTGCAAAAAACTAGTAAACCAGTTAGTTACTCGTTATTCAGAATGTTAACCACTTCCAGTGAGTTATTATGTTCATCGCCTAGACATATGAAAAAACTGGCCAGGAATCACATGTTTTCCCACTTTGTCCTCGATAAATCATTGCAATACATTGTGCAATGTCGGGGCTTGTTCTTACTCATCCGAATAAACGCACCTTTTTTGGGACTGAGAAAAACCGCCGCATGAACGTTAATACTCATATGGCAAAAAAATTGCGATCAACTATGAATCATAATATATGTCATTTTTCTATATTTATTTTCGACGTTTATCATTTTTTCATTTTTGAATATTGCAATCAGTCGTATATAGATTAGGAAGAACAGGTAATCAGTATATGGACTTTATCAAATTGTTGTAACTGATCACTATGGTTGGTCAACTGAGAGCAAGTTATTCTAAAGAAATTGAAATATTCATTAGTATCATAGATTTGCATATCCCTAACTTTCCTATAGCGAAATATATCACGAACTTTTAGATTTTATTATTTAGTGGAAAATGTTGTGCAACCTGTACTGTTTACAATAAATCTTATTACTACTTCGTATTCTTCCATTTTTGTTTGGAGTACTTCGTCAGTATAGTCAGTATAGTCGGTGACAGATCCTACATAATTAACGTAAACATATCACATGAATGCCAATATAAACTTTAGATTCAAGTTGGTTATATGGCAGAGGTACAGTACAGACAGGTCTGCATTGAAAATACGCATGTGCCCCTTTTATAGAATATTTTGATTTCCACATAAAAATTACTACCTAGAAAGCTCTGCAACAAACTCAAAAAATGAAAAAAAATGGCCAATGTTTTCAATAATTTTAATGGGGAATTCTCCTTCAGACGATAATGAAGTATTCTTTATGAAATATCTTAAAACATCGCATTTCAAACTTACTATTTGAACCTTTCTCCCAAAAAAAATATTATAAATACTTGAAAAAGATAAATAAATAAATACGCGGAATTCCAATTTAAAGTGCTTTGTTTCTATTTCACCATTTGGAAAAATCGATTGGAGATTTCATAGATAAAAAAGGACAACAAATTTGTTACCTTGATAAGGCAAACAAAGATGGATATATGGATATTTAAAAACGTGCCATTCTGCTTATATCTGTTCCATGCACCGCAAAGGAGGCAAGGAAGAACTCAGTTTATGAGGGTTATGTTTACATTTGGCTTGTAAAGTTGTTGAACTGAAATTTATATTTTGCCTTAGATTGTCTTTTTCTAAAAAGTTTGATTTCAAAATTACATGAACATTAAGTGTACATAATTTTGTTATCTGGTACGTATAAATTATTGTAACTCGATACATTGTGCTCATCCTAGAATATTTTTAGGAATGGCAGGTAAAGTTGAAGCAGCTTTCAGGAAAGCAGATTCGGGTTATCTTCCACGAGTTACAGCTGAGATGATTACAAATTCTTTTGTAAGCGTTGAATCACGAGGACAAAAACATATTATGTAAAGATTGTAGTTTTGCAATAAGAAAAAAATTCAGAAAAATTACAAAATATCTAGAAATATAATGTAATAAAATCATAAAACTTATCAGTTCTTAAAAACAAGTTTTATTATTGTTGTTAATGTCTATAAAACCTAGTGTACATTGTAAGACCATTATTTAATCTTTTCATCATTTGTAGATCATCACGGCAGTCTTATGGGGATTCTGCAATTGGGTACGTCCAATTAAAACGTGATGGTAATACCTGCTTACTAAAAGGCAAAATAACACCTGAAGATAAGGTGCATGCAAAAGCATATGCAGTTTCTGCAAAAATTGCCGAAAATTATAATACAATCGAATAATGTGTTTGACAAGATTGTGCAGCTGCAAAAGGAGGGTGTAAACATGTTATTGCCTCTTTATTTTGGTTACACCGAAGAAGTGAAGAACCATCTACAACTGAGGTTTTATGTTACTGGAAGAAATCAGAATTGTCCAAAGATAGCAAAAAATTTATGAAACTCACCGAAATGTTCTCTACAAACAAAATTTCAACTACAAATTTGCATATTGTTTTAGAAAAGTTTTGTGAGGTCACTGAAGGAAAAAATATAGACAGTTTAGTATTAAATCTCAAGAGAGGGCCCTGTTATAGTAACTCATCTCTTCACCAACTTTTCATTAGTTTTCAAACAGAAAATATCCATGATCTAACTTCCAAGACATTTTTGGGGTACTGTTCTCAAAAGATGAACAAAAGTGATTGTATTGACGCAGCTGAAACAACAAAAGATCAATCTAAAAATAGTAAATGGCATGAACTTCGATTTGGTAGAATTACCACTTAAAATTTTTTTGAAGCAAGTAGATGTACAACAGATGGTTTATTAGTGGAGAATATATTTGCTAAAACTTTAAATATTTACAACAATAAGGACACATTTTCACACCATCTTGTTAGTTTTAGATGAAATAAAAAAAAACTTTTTTGTTGGTTTTATTTCAATTCGAACATTCACAAATGGTGTGTAACATTTTTTCAAAATAATTCATAATAATAACTGCAGATGACTTCACTAAGCTGTCCAAAAACTACGGAAAATCTTTTTTTTGAAAGCAAACTAGAATATACTTTCTGTCTCCTTCAAAGTGAGTTTTCGCAAATTATATTGTCTTAAGATTCAATTACACCACTTCACTAGAGTCTTGAAATAATTAACACCACACAAAAAAAACTGGAAACGAATACAAAATGGAAATATTTCAAGAAGAATTCAAAACAAGTGTATAACCTCTAAGAAAACAGATGAAGAATGTACTTGTGTCTGGTTTGCATTCTCGCCACTCTGCGCTGGCATCTAATTTTGAATTCCCAATTCTGTGGTTCCGTGGTTTGTCTGAATTCGCAAAAAGTTGAAATATTTGAACTCTATTGCGGCATAGCTGGCAGCCATTTTGTTCGCAGAAAAAATGCGGCATGCGGATGAGCAAGTTTTCGCCATTATTAATGGCCAAATTGGCGGGAATTTTTGAAATGAAAGCAGAAAATAGAGTATGGACAGACGATGGTTTGTAATACAATGGTTTCATTTGCAACTTCAACCAATATGTAGGTAGTAGGTAAAATGAAAGAAAAAACAAAATAAGATAATATAAAATAAATAAACTCTGAACATAAAAACGAACAAAGTATCACAAAAATAGGAATACATCATAAATCACGGATCCAAATGAGTCAAAACCTAACACTCTACATTTTGGCCGACATTTCACTTCGCCCTAGAAGGGCATTTTTGTTATTAATTCAGCTGTGGGCTGAAAGAAAGGTCATAACGGGTTTTATACCACAAAAGTTCTTTTGTATGTATTGAAGATTCACATGTTCTGGGAACGAATAAACAAGCAGAAAATTCGACAAAAAAAAACAAGTAGCTTATTCAGTGGCGCTCTCCCTTCAGAGATGTCGCTTTTTGCCAGATAGGAAATGAAACACATTAGACGTATTTTATGAGATGTAATAACATGCCGATTGTATCAAACATGTTGATTTGTAACACATTACACAACCCTGACATTATGCTCAATGTTTATGATCCATTCTTTGGAAATATACACCCATTCAACAATATATAATAACAAAAGGAATATTTCCAAACAACTTCCGTGATTTGACCTTTGATAATAAGACTGCCAATTGCACGAGTTGAATTTTCTGGCAAACTGATTGAGGGTAAATTTATAAATTTATGAGTCAATCAAATGTCCGAAATTTCAAACAGAGAACCAATCAGATCAGTTTTATAGTAATAAAATGTCTTCTCGACTGTTTTATTCTAATAAAACCACAGTCTTTTCGATATTGTTTTGTGATGAAACCCACACTGTCGAATATAGGGAAACAGGAAATGCAAAATTGATTGATTAAGAAATCGGGAATCAAACGTTCATTATTATAACACACAATACACAGTACTACATCGCATTTCATTTCACTAAACCATTTACGTTGCCTTTGAGGGATGTTATGCGATGTCACGTCACAGGTACATATAGCTCATCCAGTATTGAAACGACAACTTTGGCCTTCCCCTACCTCACAAACAATTTTTCGAAGATGCCCGAACCATTGTCTAACTGTGGGTATTGATGGAAATTCCATAGGCGTACCAAATTATTTGGTATAGGCGAAACACGAGAAGTAGTTTTTGGCGGACGAGTTTTGTGATTATGGTCCGATTTTTATTCAAAATGAATAAATAACTGCACTACCTACTTATTAATCAAACAAATCTAACCTTTCAAAAGCTGTATTACAAGCCACTGGTGAAGATAGCATAAGCAGCCACATCAAATCGTGTCCACTCGTGTTTTCCCCCTCTCTACCTACCATACCTGTCGTTTCAATACTGGACGAGCTCTACCCTCCGACACGGCCTCTACCGCCTTGTCTGGCCGTTCTTTCGTCATTCAGGAACGAATAAGCTCTATATGCGCCTAAATCGACACCATATTGTTGCTAACACGCACACACACACACCAGTACATGTTTTAGGTAAGTTGTGGGGACCATGTATTTTTGTGAACGTTGTGGGGTCTCTGAAGTTACATATGTAGTGAAATAGGCCCCTTTACGCTGATTCCATGGCTATTTTCAGAATTCCTTTACACTCGCTGTGTTTCGAGTAATTCACTAAGAATCGTTCAGGGGATAGGAATATGAATATGAATATGTGTTATTGAGTCCCCTCAACTATATCGAATCGGGATGTGTTATGGTGTCCCCATAAGTATATGAAAATGTATTGTGTTATTGTGTCCCCATTACTACACGCAAATGGAAAGTGTTTCTATGACCTCACAAATATTACAATAAACGTGTTTACACACACAGTGTGTTTTGAAAGATACATGTGATCTTTATGGGGAAACCTTCTATCTCCCAGGTAATCTCATGGCGATTGGATAATTACAATTCGTGGGTTTTCAATCATTCTTCTCTCCATAGTCAAGCTTCCCAATCCTATTTTTTATAAATCATCAGCTTGATAAGGGACAACTGATTTGAAAAATGAAACCTTTGTGCCTTTCAATCATGGGGCTAGTGGCCAGGTGGTACGAGCGTTGGTATTGTACCCACTGTTCGCACCCTACGCGGGTTCGACTCCCACAGCCGGTAAAAAAAAATTTCAAAGCCCCAAGAGTGGTTTCGGATCCCACTATGAAACGTTAGGCCCCGTGATCTCAACTCATACAAGTTTTCATTATCTCCTGAGGGTTGGTAAAACAACTAAGAAAACAGTTAAAAATAAAACAAAATAATATTCTCGTACATAGAAATAATAATAAAAGAGGGAATTTGGTGGCATAGTTGACAAATTATTAAATTAAAGAAAAAAAGCATCATCAAGTGGGAGTCGAACCCATGACCTTATGATTTCTAGCCATACGCTTTACCATCTTAGCCATTCGAGGACATAGGAATCGACACACACTCATGAATCCATTTCGAACTCTGAGCCAGTAGGATTTGAACTGACGTAATTGTTTCCCACGATGCCCACTTTGATTTGTTATTGAATGAGATAGCCCGACAGATGAAGAACTAGTGATTTGTAATATTTCCATTCAATTTATACTACAGAAATGATCTATATTTCATATGAAATTATTTATTTTGTCATTTTGAACTCCGAGCCAGTAGGATTTGAACTGACGTAATTGTTCCCTACGATGCACACTTTGATTTGTTATTGGATGAGATAGTCTGAAAAATGAAGAACTGATGATTCGTAATATTTCCATTCAATTCATACTACAAAAATGATCTATATTTCATATGAAATTATTTATTGTGTCATTTCGAACTCCGAGCCAGTAGGATTTGAACTGACGAAATTGTTCCCCACGATGCACACTTCGATTTGTTATTGAATGAGATAGCCTGAAAAATTGAGAACTAATGATTCTCAATATTTTCATTCAATTTATACTACAAAAGTGATCTATATTTATGTTGAAAAGGGAAACATTCTCAATTAAATATTGATAGAAAGATTTTTCTGTGAATTGAAGAATCCACGATTAAAATGAAGTTATTTTTGTGAATGTCTAACAGAAAACAACTACTTTCCCGGCTAAAGCCACGCTGGACATTGAACTACATCTGATAGATATTCTGAAAAGGCCCTAACTCAAAAAAAAAATTGAATTGAAAATTTGCATTTTTATTTAGATAGTTATTTGATTTTCTATTCCAGTCTTAATAAAGAACTCATAAAGATAAATGAGGCAAAGAAAAATGTTTTCCAAGAGAGAGTACTCACCAGAAATCATTCGTTACATTGATGCAGGAGAGACATCGCATTCACTAGGTCTTCAATACATTTTTGTCGACGAAAATCTATTTCACGCTTCCACGATCATCAGGAAGACCGAAAGAAATGGGAAACACATTTTCAAGAAGCAATCTCACTTTGCAAAGATGGAAAAAGTTAGAATCATTTCTTTTGGAGAGACACTTTGAAATTAGTGTTTTCTGACATTAAAACCTGTCATGGGGTATGATAGATTGATTTGTTGAAAATATAAACAGGATGTTCATAAAATCAGATGTGGAATCATCTGCGACTGAAAGATAAACTTTAGTCACTATCTTCTATCGTCAAGATAACCTCTTGTGGGGTATTCATGTTGAAATGGGAAACATTCTCAATTGAATATTGATAGAAAGATTTTTCTGTGAATTGAAAATCCACGATTAAGTTAGTTATTTTTTGTGAATGTCTAACAGAAAACAAGTAGTTGTTGTCTAACAGAACGATGCACACTTTGATTTGTTATTGAATGGGATAGCCCGAAAAATGGAGAACTAATGATTCGTAATATTTCCATTCAATTTATACTAAAAAAATTATCCATATTTCATATGGAATTATTTATTTTGTCATTTCGAACTCCGAGCCAGTAGGATTTGAACTGACGTAATTATTCCCCACGATGCACACTTTGATTTGTTATTGAATGAGATAGCCTGAAAATGAAGAACTAATGATTCGTAATATTTCCATTCAATTTATACTACATAAATGATCTTTATTTCATATGAAATTATTTATTTTGTCATTTCGAACTCCGAGCCAGTAGGATTTGAACTGACGTAATTGTTCCCACGATGCACACTTTGATTTGTTATTGAATGAGATAGCCTGAAAAATGAAGAACTAATGATTCGTAATATTTCCATTCAATTCATACTACAAAAATGATCTATATTTCATATGAAATTATTTATTTTGTCATTTCGAACTCCGAGCCAGTAGGATTTGAACTGACGTAATTGTTCCCCACGATGCACACTTTGATTTGTTATTGAATGAGATAGCCTGAAAAATGAAGAACTGATGATTCGTAATATTTCCATTCAATTTATACTACAAAAATTATCTATATTTCATATGAAATTATTCATTTTATCATTTCGAACACCGAGCCAGTAGGAGTTTAGAAGCCAAATAATAGATACATTTTGCAACGACGAGATATCTGCTATTTGTCGAACAGTTAATATCATTCTTGGAGTGGGAATGTTACTTCTCGAGAAGCACGCTAGTAGTCAGAAGGAACTTATAAGACAGTCAATGCGACAACTTGCGAGACTACTGAAAGTCATCAGAGGGAGCAACCTCAAATTCAACAATAAGAACTTGAAATATTTCGTCGATCCCATACATTTTGATGTCGTAGTAAATTCGGTGAAAGCATTATGCAGTGCAAATATCAAAGCTTCGGAAAAAACTGAGTATGGGATTCCATCATTGGCTCTGAAAATTGGATATGGTTTGAGAAAAAGTGTGGGATTTTCAAGAGGTCAAGCATTGAGAGTTGGCGACTTTCAGGAAGATAAAAAATTATCTTCCTTTCTACAGCTTTTGGACTTGGAGTGGGAAATACGTGTTTCGTCGAATGCTCTTTCAACTTTAGTTAAAAAAAGGATGAACAGTACATCACTTCTTCCTTAAACACAAGACCTTCTGAGATGGAATAGATTTCTCATGAACGAAATTAGTATATTCAGAGACCTACTACAGAATAATCCGTGTGAGACCGTAGCTTGGTTACGATTGGCACAAGCAACTTTTTCAACAATAATAATATTTAATAAACGGAGGGGAAGGAAAATGTCACGCATGACGATCTCCCAGTATGCTTCAAGCCCAAATTGGTCTGAGGAATCGACAGAAGAACTCCAAAAGAGTTCAACCCCTTTGGAAAGAGAGCTTGGTAAGAGCATCCTAAGAGCATGAAATTAGTGCAGATACCTGGGAAACGTGGCAGAACAGTACCTGTATTACTCCAAGGAGAAATGGTTGTGGCTATGAATATTCCTATTTCGACTAGGCTTTCGGTAGGTGACAACGCACATAATCCATATATTTTCGCAAGACCAAACAAGGACTCTATGAATAATATCAGAGGACCGGTTGCTTTGACGTCTGTTGTTGAAAATGAAGGACTTATCTCACCGGAAGCAGTAACGAGCACTAAACTGAGAAAATATACTGCAACTGTTTGCCAAGTTTTTAACTTGCAAGAGCGGGAAATAGATTGGTTGACAAGACACATGGGACATGATGTTCGTGTCCACAGTGACTTTCATAGACAACATGAATCGGCAGTAGAATCAACTAAAATCAGACGTATCTTGATGACTGTCGACTCTGGTGATGTATCCAAATCCAAAGGCCGGTTTCTCGATGAAATCAATTTACAAGGTAACTATTATCCGAGTTTTTCTCTTTCACCTTCTTGGTCGTTTTCTGGAGAATAATGCAGATAATTGCACAAGAGCGATATCATTTTACCGAATAATGATTTTCTCTACAGATTTTCCAGATGTTGAGTTAAGTGAAAGAAAATCAGGTGGGTATATTCACTTCTAGTAGCCACTAGATATTTTAATTTTCCCTTAACATTTCAGACGACGAACACTGCGATTCGGAATCTTACGAGCTACCGACTAAAACACCTAGTTATAAGAATGGTAATGGTGATTTGATTCTAATTTCCATTTCCTAACTATTATTGTTTTAGGCAAACCAACGAAAAAAAAACGAAGGGGAGAAGACCTTGGTCTGAGGAGAAAAAAATCTGCAATAATGAAATTTTTTCATTCATTCATCTAGAAAAAAATTGTACCTGGAAAAGCTCAGTGCGAGGAATGCATTTCGAATTCAGAGGGTAACCTTTCTGAGAGGATGTGGAAGGATGTCAAATATTATGTGAAAAACTATATAACGAAACTGTCAAAAATAACATTTAAAAAACCCAAATTTAATTGGGAAATATATATATATATTTATATATATATATATATTATATATATACATATATATATATATATATTTATATATATATATATATATATATATATATATATATATATCTGTATTCAAAAATAAACAGAAAAAATACCAATTCTTCATTATATTGCAGCATGAAAAACAATATGAGATTGGGTTAATTTTTGTACTGTTTTCAAAACAGTGAGAGTCAATTCAACCATTTACGCTTAGCGCTTCAAAATCATTTATAAAGCAGACAGAATGTGATATAAGAAATATATTTGAGGCATTGAGTGTAACCTGTGCAATTAGCCCTCGATAGTGAACGTATCGTTCAATTTCTATCGATTGAAATTCCTTTAATGAAAAAATAATATTGTCTTGAGCTACCTATAGAGCTTGGAAGAGAAAAATGTTTCGAAGGAATAAATTCATTTAGAAAGATCACCTGTAAACTATGGAAAAATCCAGTATTTATATATAAATTCATATTACGTGGAAGTTATTCTATTCTAACGAGTATTGATTTCAATGAACCAAGATATAAAAATAACATCATATAAATATGTGGGAGACAAAGTAATAATTATAAACGGCGCGCGGAATGCCATGAAATTTAAAAACAGAGGTTCTTAAACATAGATGTACCCCGAAAATAGTACCTAATTATGAGTTCATCAGAAAATAGATTACCTATTTATAAACACCCTAACAAAAAAGCGACACAGCTGCATCAGAGTAGGCGAGACAATGTAATTATAATTGAAAATAAAACAAAGTCAATTGGGGATCGTATAGTAGATTATAGATTTCTCTGCATGTGTGAATACGCGGATATATAAAGAGTTTTGGAACAATAAGAGTCATTCCATTCGGGTATTCATTTCAATTCAGTATGTAACTTATGATGCGCATCAGCATCTTAAATTGAGTTATTTTGATCATATCATGTTTTAATCAGATAGATGAAAACTTTTCGCACTTCGAATTATATTCAGATGCAACCAAGTTTAAATTGTACCAGTCATTAAAACTCACACTGATGAGTTTTTTTACTAGTTTATAAAAAGGAAATCAACTTCAACATCGTAGCTACAAATGAAACGAGTCGAACTGCATACACTGATATGTAGTTAGAAGAATTCATCCAGAATTCATCATTGCTCCAGAAGTAAATAAATAATTAAATACTTATCGGGATTTCTAAAGATTAAACTAAAAATCAGTTGAAAAAAATAATTGCAAGATTAAATATCGGAAATGATTTTAGTGAAGTGATCTTCGTACTGAGTGTATATATATATATATATATATATACAGGGTGATACTACATATTTTTTCCCTCTGATTGTATTGTGTACCATGCTTTATATAATGATCATTTTTCCACATTCATACTCTACATTCCTTCAATTCAGCTACTTTGATAAATATTTATTTATTTCATTGAATTTTGATAGTTGCTTGTTCTAGAAAGATATATACTATGATTAAAACTATTCAATTATTATAACTGAAAACTTTTGCTATTACGTTTTCAAGTCCAACAAAATATTAAAGTTGTTATTTATAGAAGAAAAACAATTACAATGTTAATTGTTCTAACCCATATAATTGACTCAGATATTTTAGATTTGTGTACATTGACAAATACAAAAATTTAGAATATATTGATAAATCATAAAAGAAGTTTCAAAATATATTGCTATGTATGATTTTGCTACCATTGAATTAAAATATATTGTATGCCGTGAAATTATAAAACTGTGTTATTGATATGATAATGATTATTGCTATGATTTTATTGCTGTTTCTACATCCATATTTTCTGGTGAATTTATATAAAATGGTTTCATAAGAAATTGTTGATTGATGGTTTTGTGTATTGTTTTGAAGCTTGATCGTATTATATTCTTTTAAAATTACAACTATATCATTATTTCATTTTTTTTATAGCTTGAGTTATGACAGAGTCCATAAATTGAAACGAACCTCGATCATATACTGAGTGAATTGCTCTAATAGACCGTTCTTGAGGCAAATTCTGGTTGTCAGTAATGTTCAGTTGCACAACCCTCAGTATAAAACCTCTAACG